>JAEANM010028890.1:0-10283 GCA_017656035.1 Myanophis thanlyinensis | reverse complement strand
CTCCCTAGGGACTCGGGGCGGTGTACAGCAGGTAAAAATACATAAACAAAATCTAAAAACCAATTTAAAACAATTAATGAGCTGATATATTTAAAAAATTACAGTTAAAAATTAAGTTAAAATTAATTATAAAATTTAAAATATATAATCAGGGTCTTAAGCCTTGAGCTGAAACATTTTGCTACAAATTGACTTTAGTTGTAAAGGATCCATTCAAATGTCAGCCCAGTGCATAGAATGACACATCTTTTCACCAATCCCACATATTCCCATATGACACATTATCTGTTGTGCAAGCCAGTTTGGTGTAGTGGTTAATGCATCAGGCTAGAAACTGAGAGACAGTGAGGTACAGTCCCACCTTTGCCACAAAGTCTGCTAAGTGTCTTGGGTCAGTCACTTTCTCTTATCCCTAGGAAGGAGACATTGGCTGAAACCATTCTACTGAAAAATCTTGCCCAAGAAAACTTCAGGGAACTGCAGACATTTATCTGAGAATTGGACAAGACTGAATGATAGGAAATAAGTTATCTATTATATATATAGCATTGATTATGTGACATCAAGTTAATTCTACTTTTTTTATTGAGTTAACCCTTTAGCAGCCATTGTCATTGAAATTCAGTCTGTCCAATTTGCTGGTCATCCATTAATAATTTGGAAAGAACCAATATATGCAAGTCAAATGGCATTTGTATGAAACATTTATACAAACCAGACCTAACAGAATGTAGAAAAGAGACTTTCCCAGTATTATTTACAGCGGAGATAAGGCAACCAGAAACCAATTAATTACATTTGACCCATAAACTCTTTTTGTAGCCTTTGGTTCTTTCCACCAAAGCTTATTAGAGAATTTTTCCTTTTCTTAAGAGAATAAAAAGTAAAATATTGTAAATATATTAAATGTTATGTTTTTTTTTAATCCACTGCTTCTAAAATCAAGATGTTGAGTTCCACCTTGGCTGCTGCTGCCCTTGAAAGTTTTTTTTAAGTGTGGCTTTAGATATAAAACATTGCCTCATTTATCTATTCTTTTCCAATAAACATGTTTCATAAGATTTGGGTTCCAGTAATAATATAGAATCTTATTACTGCCTAAATCAGAGCACATCTCTATCTAGACCAATACAATCTCCTCTAACTAGCATGATCTCCAGGTCTCCCATGCTGAATTATTATTTCAACTGTTAATGTCGAACGATTTGAATAGCTTACACTCAAAGTATTTCCTTTAATGTTTGGTCTTTCACCAACACAGTTCAAATATTGTTTTGATTTTTAAAAGAGCAGCGCTGGAAGAAAAACAAGAAAGTAGTTATCTTGCACTTACCATTTCCCTTTTTGTGCTTAATATTTTATCAATGTGTTAAACAGCAATTAAATATAATTTAGTATGTTTATTTAATAAGGATATTAATATTGAGAGTACCAATAGGCTACACACACCTTACCATTTTCTTTAATGTTTATCAAGTTGTAGGAATGCTCCATATATGAGCTGAAAGCATAGAGAACAGAGATGCAATTCTATACTTCAACTTCATAAATAAATGTCTTTTCAAATGAATTTGCACTGTTCGTTATAAAATATTTTCTTTGCAACTGACACTGTTCACATAGACATATGGATACGTTTAGTGTAACCTCTAGATTGTATGACTTCAAAGCACTGTCCATAGTGCAGATTTTGAGATTTTGTTCATAATTTAGCATTTATATATTTTATTACCTGGAGTCACATACACTAACTTTCCCAACCTGGTGGCTATTTTTCACTATAATGTAATCTATAATCAATTACTATATGTATTGGGGATGGTGACAGCTAATAGTGCACAATATCTTGCCAGATTTGTTTAAACACAACAGTTTAAACAAGCTACAGGCTAAACCATAAATTATACAGGATTTAATTATTGAAAGGATCACTTTGTATATTATAGGGAACTTATAACCCATCTTTCAATTTAGAGAGAGATCATGTTGAACATTTATCAGCATTGAAAAGCACTACAATGAGCAAGTGCCTTTCAACCAAGGTCATCTCACTTATCTGAAATTCATAGAGAATAAGCTTTTTAGGCCACCAGGTTGTGTAACAGAATGTTATGCTCAATAAGGGACATATTTTGCCAATAACAGTGTTTTCTTTTCTTTCTTTTAGAATGCTTTATTCATGATTCATGCATGCAGCTGTCCTTGTTCCATACTACTGCAGGAAGATAACTCAGCATATAGAGTGACTACATTTTGCCCATAGTCACACCTCATTTTTGAAATTTCTCTTTCTTGCATCTTTGACTTGATCCTCAACTATTCTATTAAAATAATGTGGTTAGATATATCAATACACTGAGGTCATAAAGCACTTTGTATTTCAGTTCTAGAACTTGTAAATGTCAAAGGTCATTAAAATATCTGTTGTTTCCATCTCTCATCTAAACTTTAACATTAAACTATTTGATATCATTGCTAACACATTGCTAACCAATCTAGTTACCAATGACAACAGAATCTGTAGACTAAATACTACCATTTCAGTAAATTTTACCATAGCCTTGAAATTTGAATTTGAAATTTTAAATAAACATTCAAATCAGTGTAAAATACTGGCTTTTAAGATTCAGTGTGGACTTTCAACACGTCATGAAGTTAAAAAATGATAGACAGGACAAGATGTACCATAATCCCATCCTGTACAACATCTTGGTGCCCTGGCATCCATAATTCTTTGTTTATGAAGAATCTGATTTTTCTATTAAGTGCTGCAGCTTGGAAATATTGCCTTTGAGGTTTTAGGGCATAATAATATCAAGATATTCCATCAAGCAAATGGAAAATCAAACTCAGTCTGAATTGTTTTAATTGTCTTTTCAATTTGAGTTAAGCAGTCATTTTTCTTAAAGCTGACAGACTGGAAGGACCCCAAGGCCAATTATGGAGTAGTAAGTCATGCTTTTGATTAAAAGAGGAGATGGCATTATTGATTAATCTACAGACACATATGGTGAAAATTTCAAACCAGAAATAACAAATCAGGCTTCTTTCAGATTATATATGTGAACTGCTTTGCAAATGTACCCATAAGTAGCTTATCTTTTTAAACTGTGAATAGTTCTTTAGTCAATGCAGTCAACTGTCCTTTAGGACAAAACTCTCAAGCACATAGTTCAAGATGATGGGAAAAGAACAAAATCTATGATCAACTGATCTAGCTAAAGGTCCAGTGGGATGAACTATATGTTACAGTAACTCTGTAGCATATAAGTTACATTTTTTAAAGTTTAGGATAGATGAACTGGGTCTAATATATAACAATTAATTTTTCTGTCCCTGTTCCTCAGTTGTTTTATTTCCTGAATCTCAAAATCTACACAGGTTGTAAAAACATACTTTTAAAAGGTCCATGTATTTTATGCCAATAGAAACCTTTTCCTTGTACCATGTATTGTGAGTAGGGTGTGTGTTGCAGAGAAGTGCAAACTGCCTGCATCTTTTTTGGTGTCCCTAGAATCCAACTAGGAAAGTGGCAAAATGTTTGAACATGTTTAAGAATTATAAAAAAAAATAAGGAACAAGAATATTTAAAGAAAAACATTTCTGCCCCTTTTTCAGTAGCTCACCCCTCAGTAAGCTACATGACATCCAGTGCAACTCAAACTAATGGAAGTTACATGTCTTAGTAAATTATATGTGCATTGAAAATTCAGAAGACATAAAGCCAATTATTAATCAGTCATAATCAACAGGTACTGCGCCAAAGCACTGTAGATGTTGCCTTGAGATCTGAATAATACTTATGAATGAAAATCTCAGGAAGAGGAACCCTGTTTTGGCCTTGCTCAATAGTATATTGGGTCCTTGAAATTTTAATTTGTAATGATTTTATATTAATTTGTTCAAGTGGAAAGCTGTGTTATTACTGTGCTTGCTACACCACACCAGGAATAGTATGTTTTTTTTCCTGGACTTTCTGAACTATGTTTCCATGGTGTTTCAGATATGGTTGTGAATGAAACAAGTCTATTTTAGGGCCAAACTATCACAAATCTGAAAGCCCCTTTGGAGGTAAAGAAGGAGACAAAGACTACATAAGTATGGTGTTGCCCACAGCTAATGCTGCAAGGCTTATTGGGATGAGAACAGAGGAACCGGCCTCAAACTGCTGCTGCCAGATCCATTTTCTTGGTTAGATACGTTATTTTGAATGTTACTTTGACTTCTCGATTTTGGACTGCTGAGGCTCCAGAGCAGTGTTTCTGAATTCTGGTAACTTGAAGATGTGTGGCTGGCTGGCTAGAGAATTCTGGAAGTTGAAGTCCATAAAATCAGTAAAAAAGAAAAATGTGGTTGGAATGCAAATATTTTTATAACCCTTCAAAATGAAAATATATTTTGCACATGTTGCCAGGGTCACAAAGGAATGGTTGTTGTTCTCAAAAAAAGTTGTAAATGGTTAACAGAAAATGGCATTTTCTGCAGTATGATGCAGCAAAGAGCATGGAAGTATTATGCTACAAACTTTATTCTCAGATTTGTATTTAAAAGCAGATTCATTATAGTACAGGAGTTTTATCCTTTGCTCCTCCTTCAAACAAAAGTACATTTTCCTATCCAGAACATTTTAAGGTATCTAAATCCAATCTAGGAAATCTGCAATATGGCATAGCAGTTATTCTGGGGATTTTCTAGATGTTATGCCAGAGATAGAAATTTAACTATATGCATAAGTGAAACAAATGTTTGGATTTATTATAGATTTCCTCTCTTTAATCATGCACAGTATGAAAAACTGTGGTGGGGAGGGGAACTATCCTAGTACTTCAAATACTATGTAAGAAATAAAATGATTCTGGCCAAGAACATAGAACATCAGTTACTTAATCCAGATAAAAAGTATGGACTTTCTGTATGAGTACATTCAAGCGGACCGATCAGTTACTCCTGCTAGGATAAAATCACCGCTTAAATTTTCTGCTTGATAAGTGCCTTTGTTTACTCACCAGACATAGCAGTCTCTATTCAAGACAAAAAGATGTGTAACTTTCTCCTATTCCTTTGCCTGCTGCAATTAAGCAGCAGAGCCTAGTATTTCAGCAGGACATAATAAAGAAGTGAGGTAATTATCTCTCATGAGAAATGTTTTGCAGCAGACAAAAAAATTTGAAGAGTTTTGAAAACTTAGCTCTTGACTTTGATCTAAATTTATTTCCTTAGGGGTGGGGGAAATGAAATTGACTGTCCTGTAGCTATATAAACTCAGGTTATTTCTCACCGAGTTCAGGTTAAATAAAACTTTGTATGAACTGCCTTTCTACACAGTACAGATGAACTTACAGACCAGTAGGGACAACAGATGTAGAGTTAACAAAGAGATTTGGCATTTCAATCTCCTGTTTTGACTGCTTTCATGTTTGTGTAGTATGTCCCCTATTGGAGGAATAAATAGATATCAGAGCAGGGATGTCAAATTCAAGGCCCGGGGCCAGATCCAGTCCATGGGGTAGTTAAATCTGGCCTGTGGGGCCACCCTAGAAACTGTGAAGGACCAGCCCATGGTGCTTCTGACAGAGAAAACTGGCTCCCAAGCCCCATTTTCACTGGTATAGAGTTGCAGGAGGCCATAGCAGCCAAAAATGGAGTTTGGGAGCTGGTTTTCACAGGCCGCCACTGGTGCCCCTGACAGGAGTGACATCGAGCTGGCCATGGCCCCCTGACTCCCCCGAGATCAAACACAACCCTGATGTATCCCTCAATGAAATTGAGTTTGACACCCCTGTACTATGGTTTTCATCCCTTCCTTTACCACTTCTTCTGTCCTTGACCTTTGCAGTTCAGATTTTCACTTAAGTGATTTTTTTTTCGTCCACAAATGGAGAAGAGCAGAGTAGGCTCTTAGCTGTAGAAAGATTTAAGTAATTCAAGTGTTACTTTCATGCAAGCGTCAACCTCAAGAAAGCTTTATTTAAAAATGGATTCTTCTTCTTTCGGCTGTTCCCATTAGGGGTCACCACAACAAATCATCGGTTTCACCTTCATTTAAAAGTGGACAATTTTCTAAAACTTTAAAATGTACGCTCCTAATTTTAATGGCTTTCTCTACATGGCTTTGTTATGATAATGTTATTTTATGTACATTACCAGATATTTGGGCTAAGAAGCACTAGGGTTAGTAACCCCAAAATCAATGTTCCTGTGTAACGTTTTATTTGATAGTTTAAGGGATGATCTTACCTGTTTCCCATCCAGTGTGTAAAGACGCTTAACTACTCCTGAATCAAGTTTGATGGCATCAGTAATATCAGTGAGAACCTGCTCAAATGAATGTGCTGTTTTTTTGTTAAGCAGAATCCGAACTGCTTTGCGTGGCTTCACACCACTCCTGATGATTGTGACCAGTTTAGGTCTAATGAAATCCTTGTTCTCCTTTGAATCCGAAGGGCTTCCTTTGGCCGTGGCTAGAGAGGGCACTGAACGGGCAGTTGAGGTGGTCTTAACATTTACGGACCAATTAGGATTTACATTCTTTGTGTACTCCAGCTTCTTAAAAGGCTCTATTGAACCACACACATAGCTCTCTCCTAAAAAAAAAAAGAGACAAAAGGATGGGTGGGTAGAAAGAATTACAAATCATTAGCTCAGGCATATACAGTCCTTTCTATAATCATTCAAGTCACATCCTCAAGATTGACAGTGAAGACACGTTACTATTCCAAGGTCTTTACTTATCAGATTTGGGGGGGGAAACATTTTGCCTAATCACCTTTACTGAATAAACCACAGTTGTCATATTCCAGTTGTCAACTCTTAAGCCAAAATGCAATAGCTTAATTTGTTGCATTAATCCAGTCATTTTCTAGAAAAGTTGCACATCTTGAAAAAGAAAATGCAGGGATTACAATAGTCAAAAGCCATGGAATCCCACTAATTGTGAACAGAAGATTCTGAAATGACTTTAGAGATCATATTGTCAGGTACAAACAGATTCATGGCTGAAGAGTTCAATTAGCTGTTTACTGCTCAAGCTTATAACACAGGAATCTTCTCATACTGAGAGTTTACACCTAGGTAAGACTAGATAAGGTTCAACAGCATTCAAGGGGGATCAGACTTTGCCTCTTGTGCCCATGCAGGGAATCCAGACTAATTCCCCATTTGACTCCTTCCTCTGGCTCAGCCAGTTTCTCCTCTACACATATATACATATAAAGCACTGAAAAAGAAATTCTAACATTTCTAATATTTTTCTGATTGGAGGCAGATAGATAAAAAGAATGGAGCTACTTTATTTCTTCTAATTTCTCTTAACCTATGATGTTTGACAAAGAAAATTAATCTGCTTAGAAGATACATCCTTTAATGGAAAGTTTTAGCCCCAGTCCATTTCCAAGAAAACAGACATTTAACAGCTCTATTTATGTAGTAAAATCTGAAGATTCTTTTTAAAAGTACTTTGTTCTGGAAAAAATATAGTACATCTTAAAGGACAAAAGACAAAGCACATTAATGATTTGCAAATGATTAAACAGGGCATATTCTCTTTAATCTACATTGCCATGTAATATTTTTAGTATCAACCACAGGGTCAGAAACCACAAAGTGTTCTTCCCTTGTATGTTGTTCCAAACTTCATTAATGTTCAAGCACTTTGTTTCTGGGTAAAAATGTTTCCTGCAGTGCTCTTCAAAGCAATTAAATTGCACGATAGTGAACATCTTATTTTATCCCACTAAATGAAACTGTTTGCTATCACTAGACATATTGAGAATAAAATGGCTGAATTTAGGCTTCTTTTCAATACTTCTCAAAGTCTCCGAAAGAAAAGATTTTTGATTTTATTATTAGCAGTCAAGTGACCAAACAGCAGCAATTGGAAAAGGAATATAAATGTATTCTAAAATCTCTGCTGGGTAGCTGCCTCTGGCTAAATCACTGTAGACTCCTAAAATACAATAATTGCCCTAACAGACTTAAGATTATCCAACAGTACATGATGGATCAGCTGAAGAAAGTATCAGGCATTGTTTTAAAGCTATAAAGATAAAGATATAATTATCCCCTCCCAACTTTCATGTAAACATTGAACAAAAGGCACCTAACAGGATCTTTCCTTGGGCGACTGCACTTTTTAGGAATAGGAAGGATGGTTTATTTCACTGCTTGTCAGTTATATGGGTTTATAGCAGGGGTCGGGAACCTTGGCTCTTTCATGACTCATAGACTTCATAAACCCCTGGTTTATAGTATTGCTCTTCCCTTAATTTAATGGTACTCAAACGGGGTGGGTGGCTCACCAGAAATTAAATGCAGGGAGACAGAACTGGAAGCTTCCTTAAAATCATGATCAGAGGTCACAACTTGCTCTAGATCAGGGGTGTCAAACTCAAGGCCCAGAGGGCCAGGTCTGGTCCATGGGGTACTTAGATCTGGCCTGCAGGACCACCCTGAAAAGAGTGAAGGACCAGCCCGCGGTGCTCCTGCCAGCAAAAATGAGCTCCCAAGCTCCATTTTCAGCTGCCAGAGTTTCCTGCAACCCTCTGCCAGTGAAAATGGAGCTCGGGAGGACCACACATGGCCCTCCCGAGGGATACAGGAGGCCATGGCAGCTAAAAATGGGAGCTCGGAGTCCATTTTTGCTGGCAGAGCACTTGGGCCACCATAGGTGCCCCTGATAGGAGTGTTGTCAAGCTGGCCAAGCCCCCCCCGGCCATACCCACTCTAGCCACCTGAAGTCAAACACAACCCTGATGCGGCCCTCAATGAAATTGAGTTTGACACCCCTGCTCTAGATTTTCCTCTTTGTTTTGCTTGCACAAGTTCAAAGGGAGCAGTCATGGTACTGCAAAGTTTGAGAAATCCTGGAAAATATAAATTAAACTATATCATTGATTTCTTATCCAATCCTAATCTGAATGAAGCCATTCCTATTATTTGGGGGAGGGACGTATGCATTTACTTAGTCCTAAATGGCCTTTTCAGAACCCCTGCCTTTGTGCATGCCAAGGGCCAAGTCTAGGAGCAAAATGCATGTATTAGATTAGAATTTGTAGTGTGTGGCTTTTCATTTCCAATCAAGATAAAATCAATGTTCAATAAAAACACAATCATATACGCTAAAATCCCAAACAAATAAGAAATCAGTTGAAGATAAACATTCCCAAAAATAAAGATATTGGAAATAGTTAAATTAGTTATCAATAAATATCTTATTTTATGATAACACTACTTTCTATACATTAAAAACAACATAACAGTAAAAGATAAAAAATATACACTGTATGTTGCAGCACACTTCATACAGGCTACTAATATTATACAACTAGTATATTTTAACAATTGAAAATTCACTGAAGGAGAGGGATCTTGGAGCCTTATCACTTACATATGAGCTAGCAATGTGCTATACCCATCAAAAAAGCCAATGCAATCCTAGGCTGCATTAACAGCGGGATAGAATCAAGATCTTGTAAAGTTTTAGTACCATTTTATAAGGTCTTGGTAAGACTACATTTGGAATACTACATCCATTTCTGGTCACCACAACATAAAAAAGATATTGAGATTCTGGAAAGAGTGCAGAGAAGAACAACAAAGATGATTAGAGGTTTGGAGGCTAAAACATATG
The DNA here is from genome assembly GCA_017656035.1 of Myanophis thanlyinensis. Taxonomy (NCBI): domain Eukaryota; kingdom Metazoa; phylum Chordata; class Lepidosauria; order Squamata; family Homalopsidae; genus Myanophis; species Myanophis thanlyinensis. The sequence continues at coordinate 655 of JAEANM010028890.1, read as the reverse complement.
AAGAAACAATTGCAGGAATTTGGTATGTCTACTAAAAAGGAAAACAAGGGGTGACATGATAACAGTATTCCAATATTTCAGGGGCTGCCACAAAGAAGAGAGAGTCAACTTATTTTCAAAAGCAGCAAAAGGCAAGATAAGAAGCAATGGATGGAAACTAACCAAGGAGAGAATCAATCTAGAACTAAGGAGAAATTACCTGACAATGAGAACAATAAACAATGGAACAGCTGGCCTTCAAAAGTTGTGGGTGCTCCATCACTGGAGGCTTTTAAGAAGAGATTGGGCAGTCATTTGCCTGAAATGGTATAGCTCTCCTGTTTGAGCAGGGAGGTTGGACTGGACCTCCAAGGCCCCTACTAACTGATGATGTTCTATGTGTAAAAGGCAAAGGTTCCCCTCACACATACATGCTAGTTTTTCCCAATTCTAGGGGGTGGTGCTCATCTCCATTTCGAAGCTGAAGAGCCAGAGCTGTCTGATGACAATTCTGTGGTGTGTGGGTGTGGGTGTATTTGTTTTCGTAGATTTTCACAGGTGTAGGTATGCAGGTCTAGGTCTATTCGGGTCTTTTCCCATGTAAGTTTCAGAATCTCTTCGCAACGTTTCGGCGAGATCCCACTCACCATCTTCAGGCTGGTGCCTTCTGCTTCAA
>JAEANM010028889.1:0-10283 GCA_017656035.1 Myanophis thanlyinensis | reverse complement strand
CAGGCTCATCTCCTCCTTCAGCAGCTCACACCAAGCAAGGTTTATGTGTTTCTTTTTCTGTGGAGGTACTTGGTTACTCAAATATGGGAGGGAACAATCCAATTCCCTTTTTGCCTTTCAGCTCATCTCCAGAGACTATCCAAGCAGAAATCTGGTTAGCGACAACTGTGTGCTGTATATATATATTAGCCAATTGTTTATTCTGCTGGTATTTTTTAAAGATTCAGGGAGGCTGGTATAGATCTATTTCAAGCTTATTTGCTCTCATGACCGGCTGATGAGAGCAAATAAGTTTGAAATAGATCTATACCAGCCTCCCTGAATTTTTAAAAAATACCAGCAGAAAAAAACAATTAATATATATATATATATATATTAACTGAAGTTATCCTCCTTAAAGGATTGCAAAGACCTTTTAAGATTGCCTTATTATTTTTCTGATAAGTACATGAAAAAATTGTAATGTTTAAGAGAAAAATGTGTTCCCTTTTAAAATCAAGCCTCCAGCAGCAAGGTGGGGGGAGGAGGGAGCAATAGATTTGTGTGCAAAAATAACTGAAGCTAATGGCTTTCGTGCCTTTTCTAATGGTCCTATGTAGTCAGTTACACAAAATGGCCACCACAGTAGAAATTCTGAGGAGAAATTTGAAAATTTACAGATCTTTCCTTTTGGGGAAGAAGGCAGCCGCCCAAAGTACCAAAGGCACAGACAGTTCAGAAGGGAAGCAGAAAGGAGGACAGAAAACTCCACACAGAGAAAAGGCAAGGGCATAGCAAAAATTCCCTTTTAAAATTAGGCAATTTTGCCTGCCAGCTGCTAATCGCTCCTGTGATCTCCGCTGCAGTCCACTGAGATGATTAGAGGTAGCGGCCAAACCGTTCTCCTCGCAGTGGGCTAAAACGCTCAAATCAGCTGTTGCTGCTGCTGGGATCTCTCCAAGGCAAGCAGCAAGCTTTAAATTAAATTTCCTTAAAAAGTGAGGGGGCACCTTCCCCGCCCAACGCTCAGCTGATGAGCGTGGATCCGCGCTCCTATTATCTAGGTCAGTGCGATCCCAGCGGCCTCCCTGTTACCTTCTGAGTTGATTTTTTTCCCCTTGCTGTTAAATTTGATTTCCTCACAGTTGAATCCAAGAGAAATGAAGTTTTCCTTCCTAGCTGGAGCAAACCAGAAACACGTCAGTCACAATCAGACTGAGTTGGAAACTGGGAAAGTACCAGCAGGCATACAGAGTTTTCATTGGTCAACTCAGTCACATGATCAGCCAGGAGGCAAAACCCATTTCTCTTGGATTCACTGCTCAGCCACAATGGAGAATATATTCTTACACATTAGGCTGGACCAGAAATAATCATGGAGACTTTAGCACTTTCAGAACTAATATTAGAATCAGACCAGAGATCAACAATAACAACTAAAATAATATGAATAAACAATAATGTATAGTTAAACTGATGCAATCTATGCTTAACTGACTATTGGATGCTTTTCCTAATTGCTTTTCTGTGCTATGCATAGTGCAATGAGTACATATTGTCTAAAATAAGATACTTCAACTACAGCAGAGTGTGAGAAAATAGCTGTTTTTCTATACCTCTTTATTCATGTGCCCTGGATGCAACTATCAATTCAATTTTTTCAATTCAAATCTTTATTGTCAGAGTTCAACATGTGTACAATAAGATTGACTGAGCCTCCTTCCATGCAGCCCCCCAACCCACTACAATTCACAGTGAAAAACAGAAAATTCCCAACCCAGTGAGTCCTACTAGCAAACATACAATCCTTCTGCATTGTGTGAATTTATTGCACACCACATATAATTGTTATAATAATTAATAATTAATATTAAAAATTAATAAGTATAATATTATAATTGTTTCATTATAACAAGTGTATCCATATACACTTTCACTTTTTATAATTATGTATTTAATAGAAAAGAAGCATGTGTTTGAGTCCTGAAATGTCCGTATTAATTCAAAGATATTACTGCAACATGCAGTAGAATTTGTAGCTTGTCAAAAGCAGTTCAGTTACATTTTCCAAATGCACTAGAATTTGAACTTTCATAGATAAACCTAACATTGTTAATTTTCAGAGAAATAGAAAAAGAAAATCATCATTCCATTTATGAAGCTCTCACTGAACTTTAGGTCTCTAACTACCTTAGAAAGATAATAAAGTTTTACAAGTCTTGAAAATAGCCCTATATTTTCTCTGGCTATTCCCAAGATACGTTTTTGGGGAAAAAAAAGTTAGACCAAACAGAATTCCATCAGGAAATTCCTCAACTCTAACCTTTAAGGGTCAGAGAATGCAGCAGACAGTTTGTTGTCTTGAAGAGTGACCTCAGTTTGTTTCTACTCCAAACAAATGTTCAGATGTTATCTATTGGTCTCTCAGGAGAACTCAACACTAAACCTCTGAGATCAACAGTAGCACTTTTTGCAGTACTTTCAAGAAAGAATGATTTTCATAAGGAGGTTATCCTTCTCACTAATCATTTAGTAACATTTCATTGAACAGATTCAGTAAGTGAACAGACCTTCTCTGAATAACTGTGTGCAGCGTTTCTTCATTCATTCAGTGAAAGAGCACTAAACATCTGTTCCTTGAAGACATGGCTAAAATAAATTTTATTTTAGAAAACATATTTTCCCAGGACATTTAAAAAGTATTTTCTCAATTATGCAAATATATTTACTATAGTGGAAGAATACACTATTTCAGGAGTTCAAGTAAGAACAAGAGAATGGGTTGGGAGGAGAGACAACCCTTGAAAGGGGCTCATATAAGAAGGAGAACTGAATTAGATCTATTCCTATAGTTCTACAGTCACGCAACCCATTTTGGATTCCTTATTTCAGACCTTACACTTGTCTGGGGGATTGTGAAAAATAAGAGACACTGAGTGCCATAAGTGCTGTTTAGTAAAACTTCCTATTCTAATATTCTTCATTCAGTGAAAAAGACTTCACTATTTTTCACACTGTTCTTATTATTAGGAAGCTTTTCCTAACATTCAGCTGCAAGGTATCCTCCTGTAACAGAAATACATTACTCACATAATATAAATAATATAAAAGAATATAAGAATTGGTTTTCTTCTATATGACATCTTTACAGAGTGCAATCATAACTCCTCATTTATCATCTTTACTTAGAACTAAATGTATTAGTTCTAAGTTCCCCAGTTTTCATGCACACTCTCTTCATGGTACATTCATCTTTGTGAGCTAGGAACCACTCGTCCTTATTTAAGGCTTCCTGTATTTGTCTATGTAGGTCAGTAGGAACGGTAACCGCCGCCTTTTTTTGAGCTCTGGTAACGACTGGGATGGCCAGTTGTTTCGACGGGAGGGCGGGTCGGATGACTTCTTGTCGCTTACTGCTGTACTGCGGTAACTGTGATAAGGCATCTGCCATAAAATTCTTTCCACCGGGGATGTAGCGAAGTGAAAAATTGAATCTGTTGAAGTATTGTGCCCAGCGGACCTGTTTGGGAGTGAGTTTACGAGGTGTCTTCAAGGCTTCAAGGTTCTTGTGGTCAGTCCATACCTCAAAAGGGTGTTTTGCGCCTTCGAGGAAATGCCTCCAAGTGAGAAGAGCCCATCTGACAGCAAATGCTTCCTTCTCCCATATGGCCCATCTCCGTTCGGTTTCGGTGAGTTTCCTGGATGTATAAGCGCAAGGTTGCATGTCTCCATTGTTGTTTGCTTGAGGTTTGCGCACCTTTCTTAGGCGTCACAGTGGGTTGCTTAGCGGTGCTTTTGCTATAGCAGTCGGCTGCCCGATGCCCCTTTTTCCCACATTTAAAACAAGTGGTGGTTCCAGGTCACCTTCTTGGTTCAACATATTTGGCACAACCCCCACGGTAGGGTATATCTCCGGGTGGGTTGGTTTTGCAGACCTTGCTTAATGTCAGCCTCCATAGAACCTCCATATAGTTCCTGCCATAGAACCTCCATATAATTCCTGCTTCTAGTTATCTTATGTCAGCTGCCATAGTAATGGGGGGGAGGGGAGAGCTTGCTGCATATTATTCCAGGTCAAGGTCGTAGTCTGAGGGACGGTCCATGGGACGTACGAACATCTCCAACTCCACCTTGCAGATGTCGCGTGGCCTGTGCCGAATTTTGGATTGGATGGACTGGGTAAAAGTTGAGGGGAGGGATTTGGGTTTCTTTTGGTATGTGGGTTTTTGCGGTCTTTTCTCAGACCTTGCTTAGATCTTCTGTAATCAATCATGCTTTAGTAAAATAATACCTGTATTCAAACATCATGGATCCAGGGTTTTTATTTCTTAAAGTTTGACCGAGACAGAGCTGCCAGTAGACAAAAGTGATCTCAATATTCCAGAGAGGCTATCATTAATGTAAAATAAAATGGAATTATTATTCCTTCAAACTACTTTTGTTGGTACAGCCTAAACTTGCATTTGCATTTTTTTTTGTAGCTACATCACATTGATTATACTCTAAGATGTTTTCACAAGTACCTTTGCTAGTCCAGGTATTCTTTAATTCTGCATTTAATTTCTGTTTCCCTGTAATAAACTAGTCAAATACTTTCCATTGGTTTTTGAACAAGATACTATACTACTAATGGGTATTCTTTGCAGTCTTTGAATCAACTCTTTGTCTGTTTAATTATAATATTTTTCAGAACTAACTTCACAAGCAAAATACAAATCACAAGTTGTTTGACCAACATTTTTTCTGAAGTTAAAAATATACCATATCTATAATAGCCTCAAAAATTAAATTAATGACCTCAAAATAAGATATAGTTCTTTCAAAATTCATGCTTACTTTTATAATTTTCTAGATTTTGAAGATGTCAAATGACCAAAAGTGTTAATTGTACTCAGATTATTTTTGTACATATTAGTTTATCATGAATGGTGAAAAAATTATGAAAATTAGGTCATGTGTCTATTCACTATATACTAATTTCAGCAATTTCATTACATTAAAAACCTTGCAGGACTAGCTGGAGATTGAAACATATTATAGTTGGAAGACTAATTGGAACTTAAAACAATTTATCATAGAAGCACTATGTTCACATGTGTAAAGCATGGAAAAATAATAATAATTGATTGTACCTTCATGACTTGCAGTTCAACATTTAATATAACAAGCAATAGATTTCAATTTTATTGTGTAAGAATTGTAATTTAAAATTAGATTCATGAATCCTGGACTGTAATGAAAAGCTTATCAAGCATTTTCCCAGAAATTGTTGCCAAATATGTCTGCATCCTTTAAGACCCACTCGCATAATGTCAGGGAAGCAATAATAATATCACATTGTTGAACTGTCAGATTATTTAGTTGTTCACAAGTGCAAAGGTCTAGCCTTCCAACATATTAGTTAACCCCACTATGTTAATGAACATTTCCTGAGGAATAATTGTATAGAGATCTAAAATTCCAATAGTATTTGAGTTTGGAAATATGAAGCATAATTATGCAATTATGTCTTTAGTAAGATCTTATGGGCAAGGATAAGTGAAAGAGGTGATGCTTTTAAAAGCTACACACTCACATATGGATACTTCTATCTATCTTTAACTCATGACTGCTCATTCTGCAATTTTTCAAGTGATTTACTTCGTAAGCCATGGCTTGTTCCTCTGGGTACTTATTTCTCATTGCCTGAATTTGTTTTACAGTTATTTCTTCCTTGTAAGACAATATAAGTTCTGTAGAAACTGACTAAAAATAGAAAATATCCAGTTCATTAAAACTGGGCCAAATTTATTATTTCTATGTTGGGAATTTTTCCTCAAGTACATATAGAATTTCAGACAATTTCAATCTTCTGATGAACTTTTACATAATATTTGTAAAGCATACAGGAAATTATGTCTAAGAGAAGAACCAGTGTCTAGATGGGTAAGTGATGTGTGGAGAAGGTGAGAGATGGCATCATCAGTTGAGCGGTTTCTGCGTGATGAGGTTTCTGACCAGTCGCTCAAACATTTCATTACTATCGGGGTCAGGGCTACAGGGCGGTAGTCATTGAGGGAAGTTGGATGTGGTTTCTTAGGAACTGGGACAATGGTGGGCTCTTTGAGGCATGTGGGAATTATTGATTGAAATAAGGAGAGGTTGAATATCTCCGTGAGCACAGGTGCTAACTGGTCAGCACAGGATCTTAGGATACAACCTGGAATGCCATCTGGTCCTGCTGCTTTCCTGCTGCTTTCCTGAAATAGCATAGATTTATTCTGTCAGATATTTCTAATCAATATGTTATTTGGTATAATTTTAATTGAATTAAGATTCATTCCAATTTCTTTCATAACTAGACTATGTAGCAATAATAACATTCATTTAACATTGGAGTAAATCTTATGATGTCATTCTTTATCTCAACAGTTTTATCTAATAAATAAATAAATATTCAGAAAGGGGTATTCATTCAGACTAAGTGGTTTTTGTTGCTTCTCTGTTACTGAAGAACATGGGATTCCATTAGAAGCATTAATGTAGATCAGTGATTCTTAAGCTGAGCAATATCACCCCCTTGAGGGCAGTTTCATTTTTTAGGGGGGCAATGGAACAAAAAGGGGGGACATGGGGGGCGAAGGAATGATGAGGGGGTGATATGGTGGCAATGGAGTGATAAGTTTTGAGGACACTTTTGAGACTTTTTCGTACAGTGAATAGCTGTATATCTATTGTACAAAAACATCAGATTACTCGCTGTTAGTAGATTGAATTGTGTTTTCAAATGTCCCTCCAAGTAGCTTCAGTACAGAATGCTGTACATATGTGAATACACATCACTTATCTTCATGCGCATTGCACAGAAGCCTCTACCCATACAGTGGCATGCCATTGGCCAGAATGGACAGTGATGAAGAGGGCAGCACTTCTTTTGAAACATCACATGCTGAGTGGCTGTCCCTTGTGACATCAACGTAACTGTTGAAGCTAGGTTTATCGATGTCCACATGTGTTTTTCTAGTGTTCCAGTGCAGTCGAAAATTTAATTTGCAGTTAGTGCCTTTCATTTTGAAGACCTTTCAACATGACCGAGAAGAGCAAGTGTCGCCAATATTTGATGGAATACCTAAAAATGGGATTCATTTCATCTCCTACCAATGTAAAGCTTCCATTTTGTCTTCTTTGTGAGAAATCATTTTTAAATGAAGTGATAAAGCCTTCCCGACTAAAAGACCATTTTGTAAGAATTCATTCAGATAAAGCCGACAAACCAGCATCGTTTTTCCAATCCTTAAACGCCAAGTTTGAGGGTTGCAGCACTAATGGGAAGTTATTTGAAAATACATCATTCAATGCTGACAAGGGCTCATTTGTTTCTATGAAGTATCTTTGCTGATAGCAAAATGTGGCAAACCTCACACTATCAGAGAAATGCTGATTTTACCAGCAGTAAAAAAGATTGTTGCCACCATGTTGGGCCCAGTACAAGCACTATCACGCAATTGATTCCTTTGAGCAATGACACCATATGAAAAAGAATTGATGAAATGGCTGCTGATGTGGAAGAAAGGCTTATTGACACTTTGAAAAATACAGAATTCGTGATGCAGATTAATGAGTCAACGATTCGTGAAAATGAAGTCTTGTTATTGGCTTATGTCCATTTCATCAACTCAAATGAAGAGATTGGGGAAGAACTGTTATTTGTTCAAAATTTAGCCACCGACACAAAGGTTCTTCAATATTTAAAGAGGCTGAAGAATTTTTTAATGAGAAAAACATCCCTTTGGCAAACATTGTGGCATGTGCAACCAACGGATCTGCATTCATGGTTGGATGATATCGCTGATTTCAAGCTCATCTAAAATCGGTTGTACCTGGAGTTATGACTGTCCATTGCATTGTTCATAGACAGCACCTTGCCTCAAAAAATTTGAGTGGCAATTTGCATGAATACAAATTCAAATTCAAATTCAAATTTTATTGGTCACATACACAGTCATACATGGTACGATATGCAGTGAAATGTTTATGCAACCATAAGTAAGTTAGGCAAAATGGGAGGGTAGGGTAGGAATAAGTTGGGAAGTGGGGAGTGATGTAGAATCATGGTTTTGTTATAGTTCTGAATACCTACTTTATGTCATTAATGCTGTCAATAATTTGAATGCTTTGAACAACTGACTTTTTCACAAGCTTTGTGAAGAAAACGACGAGGAGTTTGAATGTCTCCTTTTGCACATCGAAGTAAGGTGGCTTTCAAAAGGAAACTGCAGAGATTCCATGAACTTTTTGACACATTTGTTGAATTTCTTTAATCCATTGATCCAAGTCTAAGCAGTTGAGTCTTAAATTTGACTTGTAATTCAATGTTACTGTTTTTCTTTTTGGGCATTTCAATTTCTTGTAACTGAAATTTGTTTTCAGTGGTCATTACATTTAAGTGTCTTGAATAAATAAGGTAATAATGAAATACATGTATCATGAAGTTTGGGAATAAAATGATGGGTAGCACCAAAAAATTTCACATAGTTGAGATATAGGAAAAAGACTGGAAATAAATTATTTGCATCGATACAGTATGTCCTGATGACAATTTTAAAGAAAAAAAAAAGGTGTTGCATAAATTGAAGAATTATTTCCTATGTTGTGATTCAATGATTATATTGGAGGAGGGGGGTAATGACAACTTCCCCATTGTCTCAAGGGGGCGATTTGTTCAAAAAGGTTAAGAACCACTGGTATAGATAGTTCCGTGAGAGCTAGCAAAAAGATTCTAGCTTGCATAGGATTATGAGTTATGTTTAACCCTTATAGCATACGGGACAAAATGTGCCAAAATTCACAAATAATATTGTTACCATTAGACAGAAATATTACTAAAAAGTATTTTGTGAAAGCCTTGATTGATTAAAGTTATAATGGGTGGTAGAAGTCACAGAATATGATGAGTTCCATATGATAGAAGTCCATATGATGATCAGGACATATAAACATTATAATTTGAATGTTAGAAGCATAAATGGTAAATAGTATGAACAAAATGAAAATAAATAAATTGTATATCTGTGAAACTAAGAGGGAGGAAAAGGCTACAACAGGATTAAATAATGGTGGTTCTGATTTCATGGACCTCATGGATGAATGCTGCAGCATGAGGTCATTTCGTTATGAATGATAAAGCAAAAAGTAAGCAGAAAGTAACAAATGCTATCATCTTGATTGCTGTACATGAAAACAGAAATAATTTGGGAATAATTATATGTTGCATTCAGGTGAAAAGTGATAATAAAAAATCAATGTTGCCACATTTGTGTTTCTAGTAATGTTGCCATATATTTGTTTCTATCAGTGAAAATTTGTAACTAGAAAGTTTGTAAGTATGGTTTTATATGCTTGAACTATGATATAAAACCAAACTTGAAATACAGAAAGTCCTCTACTTACAAACTTTCAAGTTTCAAGCTTTCATTGAAGCAAACAATCCTATCTGCAATTCTCACCTAGCAGGTCCTGGAAGTCATGAAAGGATTACTTTTCAGGGTCCTGCATACATATGCTTGGCAGCATTATCACGCATTGGAAAGTTGAGTACACCATTTAGGATGCAATCCTGTCCTACTATTTACTCAGTTATAGTTTGCAGTATTCTTTCTTGGTATTCTGATTCTGAATTACAGTATGTTTGGAATAAAGCATAAGCACTACTTGTGCAACGTAAGAAGCGTACTGTACATGTTTTTATATTTGGTTGGACTTACAAAGCAACTTATGAACTGTGCTTTGGAATGTAACCTGTTCATAAGTAAAGGACTGTCTGTAATGGAAAGCACATATTTTCTCTTTCATAAAATTTTGAAACCACATTCACAAATGTGGCAACATTAATCTTCTAGTTCTGGCAACTAGTAACTTAGCAATAAGTGGAATAGTCATTTTTTCCAAAGTGTTGTTATAACTTACCAAACCTTTCCTCCCAGCAAATAAATATAAATGAAATGTCTGCATGCATTAGTGCATATTTTCATCTAGTATGGTAATGTGAACTGTAATTTAAAAACATAAAATAATAGTAGCATAATATAATTTTGGATAATTTCTGTTTGCAGTCTTGGCAGTACCACAGTCTCTCCTGTTCTTGCTTCAGCAACACATTGACTTGGAAAAAGAATTCATACCACATTTTTTATATTTTGATTGTGTTAATACCTGAGTGTACTATAGTATGAAGTCATTTTAAGAACCTCTCTTTGCTGGAAGAAATAGATATCACACCTAGACATCATAGAAAGGATGGGGGTGATTGTGTGTGTGTGTGTTTG
>JAEANM010028887.1:0-10284 GCA_017656035.1 Myanophis thanlyinensis | reverse complement strand
TTTCTAGCCTAATCTTTATTGCCCTGCTTACAGAAACTGCCCACCCAGTCACATGACACCCCCCCCCCCAGCCATGCTCACAGAACTGGTAGTAAAAAAAATTGAATTTCACCACTGCTCCCAGCCTTTTACTGACCTATACCTACAATATTAGCTCTCAAAGAATGGGCTGGAGAAAACTAAAAGAAGTCTAAGCAGGCTTCCATGTAAGGATATTCCTCATTTTCCAGATACATTGGATGGCAAGCAATAAATGTTTAATAAAACAACTCTCTTCAATATTAGCAAGATAGAAATGACAATAGCTCCATTTGAATATAGGTAGGTTTCAGGAAATTCAGTGCAACATTGCTCAACAGAGTACTGCCTCACCTGTGGAGGGGAGGATTTTTTAAATTTCCTAATATTAAAAGCTTAGACTAGTATCACATGGGGAGGATTGTTAATAGAATGCAACCATTGCAGGATGCCTTAGAGCCATGATGGCGAACCTATTGCTGAGCACACAAGCTGTTGGCCAACTTACCTCCAGCTGACCATGCATGTGTGATTGCGCATGCACGTATGCATGATTGCAGAGACCCAGCTGGTCTTTGAGCCTCCTCTGTGCATGCGCACAATTGCAACAGGAAATCTAGGTGGTCTTTGGAGTGCTCCTGCGCATGCACACTCAATTGCTCATTGTGTGAGTGCTTGCATGCAGTGCATATGTATTGCACATGTAAAAGCTGCATGCATGCACAGGCGGTGTGGTTGCACATGCAGTGCATGCGGAGGAGCCGTACACAAGTGCGGATGGCATGTGCAAAATGCGTACTTTTCAGCACTCAGTAAGTAAAACTTTCACCACCATTGCTTTAGAGCAAAGGATTCATGCAGAAATAATTTTGGATTTGTTCAATCAAATCTGCACCCTAATGCTGACCCAACTCCCAACTGATGCATTTTTTCTTTTAAGATAAATGGCTCTGGGTATCTCCAGCTGTAAATGACTAATTCTGCATGACTTGAGGCTAAATCAGGTTGATGGTGTTTATTGGCTTTCAACTTCACGAGCCATTTATAAACATACAAAAGTAAGGTTAGGATAGACAGAATGGGTATATACATTTGCATAAACACCCTCTCTGTAATTGTGGAAAAGTTTGGTAAGCAAATGCATCATTTCTAGATAAAGATCGCCTGTGCATTAAGTTAAGGGCAACAAATATGTGTTGCAAGAGAGTTTGCCCAAACATTTAGCTTAATTCAGAATCCATTAATGTTAACATAATAATTGCATATTGTTAATACTGGCTTGTATTTTTTTTTAAAGTGACCCAGACTGAAATTGATATAAACAAATGCTTTCTTGCAATGGTTTTTCTTCATCCCAGACTGTCTACTTTTGGCTGGGAGAACAGTGAAACTTGGTGTACTTGATAGAAAAAAGCCATAGAAAATTAAAGGAGGAAGGATAGCTTTATCACTGAAGCATGGGACATAGGTTTAAAATGCCTGGATTCAACTTTCTAGCATGCAAGTTAATTCTGCAATTTAAGTAAATTGTTTTAATTTCCTCCAAAATCCATACTATGGGTACAGGTTGTTCCCCCTCCATAGTCCCCCACTAATATTGATTTGTAAAATGAATTGAAACCTTGTGCTTCTTATGCTGACATGTATCTTACAAATGAATTCTAGAGGGCAAAATTGGTTAAGTTTGACTCTTGATAACTAATTGGGCATCTCCATGTAGTAAAGAAATGCATTGCCATTGCTTTCTACAATTTATGTTGAATTTCCAGTCCAAGTCACAGATTTGCTGGTAATTTCCAACTAAACGCTAATAAGAGCTAGCATCTTATTAGTTTTTTTCAGTTGTATGTGGTAGATCAGGGGTCCTCAAACTACCGCCCGCAGGCCAGATACTGAAGCCATTAATCTGGCCTGCATGAGATCACGAGGTTGCCCCGCCCACATCACCCCATCCACCTGAGGCCAAAAATAGGCCACGCGGAAGCCCTGGGAGACCTCTGCATGGCCCATTTTTGGCCAGCAGAGTGCTTCTGGAGGCTGGGGAGGCCAAAAACAGGCTGTGTGGAAGCCTCCTAAACAACTTTAAAAATAATCTAGTAAAAAGGAAAAGTCAACCAAAAGAGCAAACAAAAGCAAAAGCAAACATAAGCAAATAAAACACCTCCAGGAGCAAACTAAATTAAAGTTTAATTTGTATTGTTTAATGGACTGCTAAATTGATCACACCCACCCAGTCACATGATCACCTAGCCATACCCACCCAGCCGGTCCAACCTCCCAACAGTCTGAGGGACCTAGAATTGGCCCCATAGTTAAAAAGTTTGAGGACCCCTGTGGTAGATGAATGTTTGAAGTGGTCAGAAGTATTTTCAATTATTTCAACAAATGCCAATAATATTTATTTGTTTTTGCAAAAATAGCTGTTCCAGAGCAATCTGCCCAACAGGGGGCTAAACCATTCCTAAGATTCCTGAATGCCATATGCCAGCAGCACACTATGGAAATAGTCATTTTAACACTTGCAAACATCTTACACATTTTCTATCTGCACATTATATGTAGTATACACAGCAATAAAACAAATACTACTAATGTTATTCTTAGAATTTATCTTACATTCCAATTTAGGGTTAGGGGTCTTCATGAACAAATGTCATGATTTTTTATTTTTGGCAATGATACCAAAATACTTTACATTTGAATCATTTTCTTTAAAGAATATTTTGATTTCCTGGATTAGCTTTTAGCCCTGGAATTTTTAGGGTGATCTCTTGATGAGTTTTAAATCCTAATTTTCCAAAAATCAAGTGTGTAGGTCTAATCCCATCTCTACCCTCCATAAAAGCAAGCACACACATGTGGACCACAATCCTCAATCCACCAAGAATTGTGCCCACTCCAAGGAAATACACAAACAGGGAGATTGAATCATCAGAAGATGCCATTCAAACATACATCTGCCAAACATCTACCTGCTTAAATGCATGTTCATACAGCCCGCTAACCAGTTAGGTAAAGCCAGGCATTGCTTTTCCAGATTCTGTTCAACTGTTGATCAGGATGAATGTTTTCATGGCTTGGTATGCTGTATAAATACAGTCTGGTTGGTTAACATGATTGAATGGGTTGGGTGAACCAGGAAACAAATTCTGTAAACAAATGAAATGCACTGTATGGACATAAGCCACAAATGCAGGCCAAATCATCCATCATCTGCCCCCTCCCCCATCAAATATATGCACATTTAAAGGATGCATAAGAAGTAGTTTTGGCAGTATACATTTTATGATTTTGAGGACATTCTGAATATCCCCCTAAAAACGAACTCACATTTAAAAAATCCTAATCCAGATAAATCACCTCAAATTTATCAGCTGTTTTCTAGCTTTGTCCCCTCCACCTTTTTTAAAAATAAATTTTAATTAGTTCCCTGTCTATGAAACATATTCAAATGCCACCATCAGCCTCCAACTGACCAGTGCACTCCCACAGGGCAGGCCTCCTCGGGGTGCCACCATCGGGCCGATGTCGCCTGACGGCCCCGAGGGTCCATGCCTTCTCTGTGGCTGTGCCCTCCTTATGGAACAAACTCCCCCCTGAGATTCGAACCATTACTGACCTCTGAGCTTTCCGACGTGCGTTGAAAACCCATCTCTTCCAGCTAGCCAGCCTGGCCTGACATCTCAGGGTTATTTTAATATGTTAGTTCAATTTTAATTATATAGTTAATTTAATTTTTAACTTTTAACTGTAATTTTTAAACTATCAGCATATCTAATTATTTTAATTGGCTTTTAGATTTTGTTTATGTGTTTTTTATTTGCTGTACACCGCCCCGAGTCCCTAGGGACAGTGGGCGGTATATAAATTCAATAAAACTAATCTAAACTAAACGCCTGGCCACTTTTCTTCCTCTGTAAAGAATTTTCTGGTCTCCCAGGGCACCAAGATTTCAGGAAAAAAACAATTAAAGAGAGTAGAGCCATCAGTAGAGTCCAACATTTGCAGATGCTGGAAGATGAACTGGAATAGTACCAGTGGATGGCCATTTTGTTGCTGATCCCAGTTCAAAGCAAAGTCTTTGTGATATGCTCTTAGTGATCCAACAGGGTGCAGAAGCAAAATGCTTAAAAAGCTCAGCACCTTTTCCCTAACAAGGAGAAATATTGACACAGTGATGGTAGTAGCATTCTCAGATTGTTAAAAGAATTACTTCATGTGATATTTTAGCCTGGTTTTTATATTGTCAGTGGTGAGATGGTGGTTCAGCAATCTCAAGAAGACTATAGCTTCTCCAGGCCTTTTGGTCACAATAATGAGAGCCCCCCACAATGAGTCCTTGAGTATTTTGCAATTGAAATTATATTGAATGACTATTCTGCCATGCAAAAACAATGCAAACTAAAGTTGTTCCACCCCAGATGCTGTAAATTATATACTTACTTTGCTGTTCTCTGTAAAAACATGTTGTTGTTTTTTTACAGAGAAGAACAAAGTATGTAATTTACATCATGGAATTTCAACTCTTGAACATCATTTAGATTATGGAGAAAGGGATTTGCCCAAGGGCATCAGAAAGGTCTGTGATTGTAAAGAGATTTGAAGCTGTTTCTTTCATTCAGTGTCCTATTGCTATGCCATAATATGTGCTAGCACACAACTTATACTATTCTCAGTTACAATATGTCTGTTTTAAAATAGAATGCAATCAACATGTGATTTGTGTGTTTGTACTTGAAATCTATGACAGCTTTAAACACATGTGAATCTGATACAGTCCACAGATAAACCAATATGTCCATCCCTATCAGGGAGAGAAAAAACACATCTTGTCTGGAGGGAGCTTATGAACAAAGTTATCTTCATGCTTAGCTTGCTACAGGATTTAATAAAAGAGGGAGCTTTTAAGGAATGAAGATTTGCAAGACTCAGCTACATAAAAGAAGCACATTGCTCTCCAAAACACACATACCTAGATTTACAGTGCATTGCATTAGGCCATGGTGTGCATCTTAGAAGTTTAAAAGTGATCCTCAAAGACTCAGATTAATTCCTGGAGGTGTAGCAAGAAGAGATAAGCTTGCTTGCATTAAAACAAAAACTACAGAAGCACCTGCAGTTTTCTGGTCTTCTGGGAAGACAGATATGATGCCCTTATCTAGGTTGTGTAACATTCCTTTAGCTGATCACAGAAATACACTTGGAAGAAACAACTTATCACCTAACTGCTTAATGAAAGACTTGGAAGCTCATTTGGATGGATTGCAAGCCAATGAATGCTCCTGCTAGAAAATGAGGCATGGGAGGCCCTTACAAATATGGTGATTGATCTACTCAACCTCATTACAATTAAGCAATGAGCAGTTAAAAACTAAATAAACCCCATTCAGACCATTAAAGAGAGCAGTGGGTTGGTGCAGTGATCTGGAGATCCTGTTTTAAGTCTCCCTGACATGTTGCTCACTTTGTGACTGGGCTGCTTTGAGTTGTTGTGGAAAAGAAAATGGAGGAAGGATAACCATTCATCCTTCCTGGACTATAAATATAACAAATCCAAAGATGTTGTACAGTGATCCTATGTTTTGTTTTTTGTGTTGGTAAATAAGGAGTAAAGGTTATCCATTCTAACGAGTGGATTTTGCTACAGTCAGAGAGGGGAATGAAAAGATTGCTATTTCTCTATGTCAGAAGAATCAGAAGTCTCAGGCTAAGAGAGACAGCATATCACATCAAGCAAAACATATATTTGGGGACATGTAAGAGCTCTAGACTAAACACACCAGTTGATATTTTAGGAGTCAATCCTAACCAGGTTTACTTAAAACTTAAGTCTAACTTTCTTTATTGAGGTTTGCTTAGTCATCACATATGCACAGGAATGCTGCTTTTAAAGCATGCATCCTCTTCCTTCTTGACGTAGAAGCAGCTTTGTCATAATAAACTCCATTTGTTGGAGGGTGAATTTGCACATGCTATTTAGTTATTCCATAAATAAATGGATCACAACAAACACGATTCTCACGTGAATACAAACTGCAGTTTAGGTAGAGTAGAATTTGCTTGCTTGCTTGGTTGATTTGAAGATGCTACCCGATTTTGAAGTTTCAAAACCTCTGCCTCTTCCTCATATGCAATATATAAAACCAATATCAAAACGCTGAAAGGGATGAGCAAAAAGATTTAAAATCTCTTCTGAACTGTAATAGGTAAGAAAAGGGGGAAGGGTTCTTGAACTCAGTTCTTCTAGCAGCAGCAATCCCTGTTTCATTTTACTTCAACATGAGCAATAGGACAGTTTCTTTGTACCTGAGGACCAAAAGACAGCTTAGGAGGACAAAAACACAGCAGATCTTACGTAATGAGCATCTATTGCATACCTTTATTGAAGTAGCTCAAATTGCCTATTGGTGGGACCATCTCTGAATTTTTCACTGTCTGAAAATTAAATTAGGATGGTGCTATAATTCCCAAAAGTAATATTATGTATGGGTAATCTACAGTTAGATTCTGAATTAAGAGTGGTGGAAAGAACTTAAGAATGATTAAGGTAGCATCTAAGAACACAGGCAGTTCCAATATTGTATTATAATACAATCAGCAGTTGTTTAGACTGGATTTCACATTTTTGTTCACCTTTGAAGACCATCCCAAGGATCTGGAAAAGTTATTGTTTAATAATATTAAAGGTACTGCTGCACTATGTACTGTAAGTGGTTTCAGGTAAGGTAGCCATTTGCTTGGAATAGCTTGTATCAATGATACATTATTGTTGTTGTTGTTATTATTATTATTTACACAATAATGTGAAATCACAACATGCCAGTTCTTTAACTGAGCTTGACCTTCATTCACTTCAAGTTTTTCCAAAGAAGTTAGGATGTCATAATGTACCCTGTTTGGTATATGTGCTAATCCAAGTGGTGTGGCCTTTTGTAATTGATAGATGGAAATGTTGTTAATGCAGAGATTTTCTAAAGGCTATTTGAATTTTTTTTGATATGACACCCAACGTGCTGATAACCACTAGGATCACTATGGCCAATTTATGTCAAAATCGCTCCATTTCAGTTTTCAGATTTTGACGTTTCATTATCTTCTCTGATTTTTTGTCTTCTATTCTACTAACTCCTGATCACCACATTATCCACACTTTCTTCTTTTCAGTCACAATTAAATCCGGTGTGTTATGAGCCAAGACTTTATTGGTTTGCATTTGGAAATCTGTCAATATTTTATTGTGTATCGTATCAGAAGTCTGGCCCAGGTATTGATAGATTTGTTGGTGTTTCTACCAGCCTTTAACCATTTTCTTACTCTTTCTTTTGGTGTATTCTTTACTAATCACATTTTAACCTGTGTGTGCTTGATGTAATCCAACTGTCATTTCTTCAGCCTTTTGCAATTTTATAATTTACATAAAAAACAACAAAAACTTATCAGTACAAATGAGAGAGAAGGAAATGACAATAATAAGAGATTTGACAAGAGTATATTTTTGTGCAAACCGATAACATGGAATTTAGTTGAAGAATTTCATAGATCTTTGATAATTTCATACATGAAAATGGGGTGGGGGAAGCAGATGGGAGAAAAACTGTGCCCTCTATCCCGTAATCGTCATTTCTCCATTTGCCAAAGTACTTCATGTTCCCTAAGTTATTTATCCGATCATTTATTTATTTAGCACATTTATATGGCTGCCCAACATATACATAGTGGCCTGCAAAATTAAAATCCACAATACAAAACCCATAAGCACACACACACCCGCTTGCATCTCCATGCAAGATAACAAACCCAATCATACCAACCACTATCCATTTACTGTTTCTTTACTAAGTTATTAGTAGTAATTGACTTAGAGAAATATACCTGGACTCAACATTTGGGCATCTGCCAGCAGACACACCTTTTGCCACAAACATCCAACATTTGAACCAAGTTTTGTTCACCTCTACTTTAATCAGCTGGCCTGGTATGTGTGATGCAAGCCATTTGCATTATAGTTGACTTTAAAAAAAAAAAATGCATCCATCATCTAAAACAGTATCTGTGGAAATTCTCAGTCAACCAGGTCACAGTTGTTTTCGAAAGTGCTTTTCTGAAAGGCAACTGGACTGTTTTTTTTCCCTTGAGGAGGAAGACGAAAAGGTTTCGCTTCTTATCCAAGAAGCTTCATCAGTTCTGCTGATGGGGGAAGAATAAGTATCGAATGCTGATACCAGATGGTGGTGGTGGTGGTGGGGGATCAGTTTTTATATGTGCAAAGTTTACTGTACAAAAATAGAAAATCGGTGCTTTTCTTCCAAAGGCAAAATTTATGTGTGCTCCCATGAAACCTATCCACAAACAGCCCTCATCTGCTCGGTTTGTTGAATGGAAACAGTGTTGAACTGACACACTGGTTGAAAAGCAGCTGTTCTGTGTCGTCTTCACTCCTTGGAGCCAAGCAGCATAACGAACCACCTTCCATCTCTTTGAAAGATGTCAGAGGAATAGAAATTAGATCGTTTCTCCTGCTTCATATTAATCAACTTTGTTTCCCTTATGTGTGTGTGTATACAGAGATATATTTTGAGCAGCAACATGACTACTGTGTAGTAAATATTTTGATGCATAATTTAGTTGCTGGAGATCTGTCTAATAGAACAAGGGCAAGTTTCCTCCTTGAGAAGAAAAAGCTGTAAAGGCAAATGTAACTTGGGCAGATATTTGCAGGCTGAGTCACACACAGGGAGGCAAATACTGCTTGTCTTGTGAAAGTATTCTTGTAAATCTTTAGAAACAAACAACGCCAGTCTCCCAGGACTGCTTGAGACATTCCAAAAAGCAGTGGGCCCTGACCGTCCCTCTGGCTAAGTTTGCATAGAGAATATAGCATTTGACCCTGACTGTCCATAGATAAAGTCAACATTTCCCAGTGGCAATTTCTCAGATTGTAGGAGGACATTTTTCAATAATTTATGGTCAATGATGGAATGGAAGTATCAGAAATAATAACAGAAGAAAACTGGCATGTACCGAAAATCCAGGTTTGATTCAGTTTACATTAACATGCTGTGAAATCACCCCCAATTATCTTCAAATGGTCAAAATGAGACAACTTATAGCAGATAAATGAGACTTAAAAAAGAGATTTTCAGCTCAGTTGACCCCCCTCCCCCCCAAAAAAAGCCCAGTAAAAATGTAAGTCATTGATAAATGGGAGAAGGCTCATGCACGTGAATGAAATTTGGGGACCCTCTAAATAATTAGACTAGAAATTGAGTGGCACCTCCATTGAATTAAGAATCTTTCTGAATCCCTTGCTCAGTGTGTTTTGGCAATCAGGATCAGATTTCTTTCTCTCATTTAAATGTACTATGACTAGTTTGAACGTGTGTACAGAATTGTAAAGATATCAGAGATAGCTTCCTAAAAATGTCTATTTTTGTATGTTTGTTCTGAAGAATTATATTTCAATGAAACCCCCCAGATGGTGTTCTGTAGGAAAGCTGGGTTCAAATCTGTATTAGTTTTATTAGGTATTAGGTATGAGAAAGGTACTAAAAATAACCAGAAGAAATGTAGAAATAGCTTTTTAAGAGCAAGGTTAAAAAATGCCAAGTCTGCTGAGAAGAGATGTGTCCCTGGGTCAGTAAGAGAAAGGGAAAATTCTTAACTCCTTCCTTTTCTTTGAAAAAGAAACTCTGCTTACCTTGGCAAAACAATAACAGAAATCAAATGATGACTGGAAAGGATTCCAAGAAAATATATTGTAAAGTGATAGTCTAGGACCACCTAAATAAATTCAGTTCTTCAGGGTGACTTTAACTGCATCCTAAAGTATTAATGGAAGCTGCAGATATGACTTTGTTTCTATGATGGTTTAAGATTCTTGAAGAACAGGCAAATTGCCCTGCGATTGAATAACAATCTCTGACCAGCAGAAATATTAATTCTTGCTGTTATGTTTTCTTGTAAACAGTGAAGTGACTTCAACTATCAATAATACATATTTACTAAATGAATAAATAAAGGAGTAGAGTCAAATAACTACTGACTATTTTGTTTAATATTTGAAAGGCTGCAGAGCAGCTAACTATCAGAATCGAAGCATTTAGTGTGCATATACATATACAATAAATCAGTGGTGGAATTCAACATTTTTTACTACCGGTTCTGTGGGTGTGGCTTGGTGGGTGTGGCTGGAGTGTCATGTGACTGGGTGGGCAGTTTCTGTAAACAGGGCAATAAAGATTAGGCTAGAAACAACACCAGAATGTT
>JAEANM010028886.1:0-10284 GCA_017656035.1 Myanophis thanlyinensis | reverse complement strand
CCTTCCTTCCTTCCTTCCTTCCTTCCTTCTGAGCCCTTCCTGCCCTGCAACTGCAACCCCCCTCAGGCTCCGTCCCGGGTGGCCAAGGATACTGTTGGGGCAGCGGGGCCTGCAGAGCCCTGATGCCGGTGGGGTGAGGCTGAGGTGGTGGCGGCACCGCAGCGGCAGCAGGAGGGGTCCCGGCTACTACTGCTGCTGCTGCCGCTGGCGGAGGAACCAGAGCGGCGGCAGGAGGCGCCCCGCTGGCCACCACCAGGGAAGGGGATGCTCCGGTCGCCGCCGCTGCCCCCGTCGCAGTCAGTTCCATGATTTTTGAACTGACTGCACTAAGCGGAGCCACCACCAGGCCGGGGGCGGCGGGGCGGGGGTGGGGGCAGGGGCAGCCCGGCGGGCCAGTCTCTGTTACAACGCGGCCGGCCTCCTCCTCTCCTCCTCAGGCCAGGGCGAGCGGGGGCCGGTCAGGCTGCACGGCCACTCATGGAGCCGCCTCCGCCGGTCTCGGCTCCCCTGAGCCAGGCAAAGTGGCTCTGCGGCGGTCGGCTGAGCGATGCTGGAGGATTCTCCTCACGGACGGTGAATTTGCCCGGACATAACATGTCCACTTTTTACGTCCAGTCGGGGGCGTCCGGGTGGGTTTTATAAATTTATAAAACCCACCCGGACGCCCCGGATTGGACGTAAAAAGAGGACATGTCTGGGCAAAAGAGGACGGTTGGTCATCCTTACCTATATCAAGTCAGAGTCCATACTACATTCAGGTCAGCAAACTCAAATTCAAACTCAACATATAACTTAAATATTGATAATTTTGAACGGAATACTGTGGGAAACTACAAAAATGACAAATGGTTCATAGTTCAAATGAAATCCGGACTTCAAGGCCCAAATGACTAAGCTCAAATTGTCATATTTTGAACACATTATTCAAAGACTTTGTTCCATTGAGAAGTGCATAATGCTAAGAAAAATAGAAGGAAAAAGAAGAAAACAACCAGCATCAAGGTGGATAGATTCGGTTATAGCAATGCTGGGTGCACCCCTGGAAGATGTGAAAGAAGACAGGTGGAGAACCCTGGAGAATAACAGAATAACAGAAAGGGACCCTGGAGGTCTGCTAGTCCAACCTCTCTCTAGTCCTCTCCAATAAGGAGAAAGTCTACTTATATGATTGTTGAGAGAGAATTAGCATTTCATGAGAAATAATAATATAGATAATCCTCAATTGACAACAGTTGAGTGGCTATTCAAAGTTAAAATGGAAATTAAAAAGTGACTTATAACCATTTTTCACACTTACAACCCTTGGAACATCCAATTTAGATGCTTGTTAACTGACTCATATTTATACCAGTTGCAGTGTCCCGGGATCACATGATCAGTTTTGCGACCTTCTGACAAGCAATGTCAATGGAAAAGTCAGATTCACTTAACAAACTGTGTTACTAATTTTACAACTGCAGTGATTCACTTAACAGCTGTGGCAAGCAAGGTCATAAAATGGGGCAAAATTCACTCAATAACTGTCTTGCTTAGCAACAGAAATTTTGAGCTCAATTATGGTTGTAAGTCGAGAACTACCCATGCTAATATTAATCATACCTCATCCCCAACAAAAACCCTTAAATGCTCTTCCTAGAACTCAGTTTCCAATCTCCTCATCCTCCTCATCTTTCTTTTCTAGACGTGTCCTACTTCTTAAAATTTGGCACTTTTACCTGGACACAATAACCCAAATAAAACTGGCTTGTGTCAGAAAAAAGTCACACAGCTGCGTTTTATGAACAGAACAGTGTGCTTCTGTTTTCCTACAACTTTTTTAAAGCTCAAAGTTTTTATGTATTGTCACTTTTTCTTATGGGGCATTCCACTGTTTCTGCCATTCAGGAACGTCACATAAAGATAGCTAGGACTACACTGGACGGCATTACCACGATTAATCATTCATCTTTCTTATCCTGGATAGGTTGATTAGCTGGGTGACAGAATTTCCACAGCCCAGCAGTGAAGGTATGTTTCCATATGATTCAAGACTGGGGACAACAAACAATGCACTTTCTTCATTCAGCTCCTGCGTGCCATTCTTTAGGTTCCCTTCCACCGGTAACTCGGTGACCTAGTGATGCTGCTGAATATCCAGCGTTAGTTTGAAATTGTTACGTTGGAACAAGTTAGAATCCTTGGGACCAAGGAAGGCTCCAGTTTCTCACTGAAACTGATACTTGTGAATCTAGGGCATGTGGCATCAATAGCAGAGGAGAAGAGGCAGAGGAAGAGAGGGCGAATGTGCCGGGAGGCACGCACACTTGGTTTTACTTGTATAAAAGCATCAAGGCCAGGTGCAGTCCTCAGAGAAGGGAAAGCAGGGGATAAGCACATGCCATCATCGGTTTCACCCCCTGGCAGCTGATTTGGCCAGCACACAGAAGCCTCAGATGACTTTGCCTTTGCTTGCCAGCAAAGCCATTTCAAGAAAGAGATGTGTGTCATTTAACACCGGTGCACACTACTAACTGCACGTACATGCCTCCAACTCAAGACAGTTTTGGCTGCAGTTTGCATCATGGCTTTTCCAACCACGTCGCTTCCTCTGCTTCTTATCTGACGGGCAGCAATATGCAGTTTGCCTCCTGTCTCGTGCTATGTCACCCCCAAATTTCTCAGGATGCGATGAAGGGAGACAGCTGTCTGTCTGGAGAGAGATGCTCAGGCCATCACGACGCTGAAATCTCTGCCAAGTCCATGCTTTCCTCCTGCTTGCCTTTGTCTGCTCCTGAAAGGGAGGAGAAGGAGACAAGCTTTTTATCCTAAAAGGAAGCACTTTTTCTGGGGAGCAGCTGGGCTGGCCTTGGCCAGGTGTGTCACATGTCTTGGAACAACCTCACACTTGGCCCTCAAAGAACCCACATAGGGCTGGTGGAAACCTGAACAGTCCATTTAGTCATTAAATTCTGACAGCAGTTCTGGCCTGAACACATTCATTGTCCCTTTTTGTATGCTTTTGCTGTTGTAAGGGCGATGAAATAATGCATTTGCTGGCAGCTGTGACACGGTGACTTTGGAAAGGCTACAGTCCCTACAAAAGAACACAAAATTTGGGGTAGATATGTTGAATCCATAATTTTCATTCCAAAGAGCAGTGGCGCACACAGAGCAAGCACATTAGGACAGTTGATAGCCATAAATCACAAGCTGGCAAAGGACAAGGTGGAGATCAAGGGTGAAGTAGAGATCACCGTGGTAGATATTGGCTGCAAACATTGGAGGTTCATAGCCTGGATTTAAAACGGACTGGCGCCCACCATTCTTCTACACAAAAATCTGTTTGTTATGTAAATCAGATTTTCCTCCCTTCACTAGCTTTTTCTTTGATAGACCTGGAGTTCCCACAATTTCCTTTCCTTAGTTGGGATTAATTGCATTCCTTATGCTTAATAATTTAGAAAGATTTAGGAAGTCATTTTATTGCTGCTAACGTTAACTCAAAAATCTTTGGGGATGGATTGTGTAGCTCATATTAACTTCTGACCTGTGTTTATTTCTCGGATGGCTTTCCTAAGAACTGCATCATCAGGCCTGTCCTTCAAACTCTTACACTCTCAGATAATAGCCATTATGCCTATTGTGCAAACAGCACTGGGGTAGCATGTCTGTGTGTTCCTGCACAACCACCCTGCAGTTTCTCTGAATGAATTAAGTGCTTGAATTAATAAGACTCCTTTCAGGTTATGTGACAGGATTAGCAGGAGATGGAATAGTAAGAAAGGATTTTTTAAGCCACCTGAAACACCAGCAAACAAGGCAGTGTTTCTCAGTCTTAGACATGTGTGGACTTTATCTCCCATGGTGGCCTGCCAGCTGGGGAATTCTGGGAGCTGAAGTCCACACACCTTTTAAAACACAGGTTTAGGATTAACAAATGAGGCTAATTTATAGCCCACTTTTAGGGATAGATTTCCCCCCCCCCCAATTCCTGTCAATATAAAAACTGTGTTGATATTCTACAAATACGTATGTGTTAGGGAATCTCCAGAGTGATTCTTCTGTACCTTTAACTGTTTAAAAAGCTTATCAGTTACAGCAGTGTCAGGCTCTTTGAAAAAAATAGGCTTATTTTCTGGCACTTTTTAAGCTGTCTGTGTGATCATTCAAGACTACAGGGTCAGAGAAACATCAGTTGCTATTCTTCAAAGATCTGTGTGCTAATATAATGGCATCAAGGTTTGGACAAGTTTTTAAAAAAAGATAATTTAAGTAATCTCTAACATGCCTTTTTGAGAAAAAAAGTCAGAATATTAGACAGAACTTTTTCCGGTGCACATATATTCCACCATGAGTTTACTAGAATTGAAAAATAACACTATTTAATTAATTAATTTATTAGCCACTGAAGTTGCCTAGCAACTATTTCATCCCCAATAGAGGTTAAATGGTTCTGGCTTCTAATTTGTTTCCAGTCCTAGGTCAGAATGCTTTTATTTACAATTTGGGACTAGAAGATCTAATAGGCAGAATGTCTGCTATGTTGCCTTCTAAATCAAGAATGAACAATTCTGTTTTATGATATTCCATGCACCTTAGTTCATACTGTCTCCCAAATCTTTTCAGTTCATGTTTCTCAAATTTAATGGCAAAAATGCCATTTGGGGTGATGACAAAGTTTTGTGATTTGCACACACACCCCCTTGTGCAAAGTAAGATGCAAAGCAGATGTGTTTAGCCTCCATGAAGTTTAGTGTGCCTTAAGCCCCTTAACCAACCCATGGAAAATAGTCTGCAACTTTCTGCCATGCCCATTCTGCCAATGTCATGCTATTGGCAACCTTACAAAGGCTCTTGGAGGCTATAGCTATATATATATATATATATACCAGTGTATACACACACACACACCCAGAGTATTTTGAAACTTGGACTAAAAAAATCTGAGGACTAGGTCAAAAAGTATATTAGATAAACCAATTCTGTAAAAGTTAAAAGATTGATTGTGGCTGACCTTGAATGCATTATATTTTTCATTTTGTTTGTTATTTTATTTATTTATTTGATTTTAACCCAAAAATGTGTTCCCAGGGGCACAGTAAAAAATTGGACAGCCATAGTTTATCATAGATAACATTCAAACAGTCACAAACAAACATTGTGGGTTGAAGGTTTTAGTCAGGTGCTTGTCATATCTTACAGTGACCATAAAAGATTCCAGGCACTTAATGGCATATAGTTGTAATCAGATCAAACAAGTCTCTAAGTTTCTTAGAATTTCTGACCCACATCAGAAATAAAATGATGATGATTTAAGAGTATCTGACGTCCTTTTCTTTAATCACTTCCTGAGCAAATCAGAGGTGAAATTCAGCAGGTTCTAGCAGGTTCCCTAGAACGGGTAGTAAATTTTCTAAGCAGTTTGGAGAACTGGTTGTTAGAAGAAACATCCTTTTGTTTTTTTCCACTTTATAGAGTTAATCCTGTCAGGAAGGCAGGAAAAAACATCCTGGTGTTGTTTCAGCCTAATCTTTATTGCCCTGCTTACAGAAACTGCCCATCCAGTCACATGACCACCCAGCCACGCCCACAGAAACAGTAGTAAAAAAAATTGAATTCCACCACTGGGGCAAATCCATTTTGTTTCCTGAGGTTAAGGCACCTCTTCCTGCTTGCTGCCTGTTGACTGGAAAGGGAACTGGACCTATCTTTAATATTGATGATGTCACAGGACTCTCCATTACATTTTAGGACAAAGGATGACCTTAGAGTAATAGAGCAGTCCACATAGTCCATTGCTGCTTCTCTGGGCTCCTTGTTGCTTCTCCTGATATCTGTCAACTAGATTGTTTATATTTTGAAATGGATACAGTTTAAATGGGCAGCAAAGCCATTTTATTTTACTCTGAAGAGTCTTCTGTGTCTGCGCCCACACACCCGCAAGTTTTCCTCTTTCTCATCTCAGAAGTCATACTTGAAAATTGCTTGTCAGTTTTGTGAGCCGCTTCTTTTTCTTCACCTCTTTGCTTTTTAGTACAAGACCAAGTAAATTTACTGTCTCAGAGATTGTGGTGTGATGCAAACATTGTTTTCTATATATGTTCTCACTGTCTCTGTGTACAGATATACAAAAATAAATACAGTGAAGGAAGGCCACAGACTCATCTGTTCAGATGCTCCCAGATGATTGGTCAGAAAGAGCAAAGAGAGATGGCCAATGCCAGCTAACCTTTATGGACTGTTGCTGCATCATCTGCCCTCCAAATAGCTCCCAGCTTCTCATGCCAAGACTAGCAGATCCTTGATAAACAGTTTAAAAATAACCACCCCAAGCAAAGACATCACCCCTCCTTGGGCATCCTATTTTTGCAGCTAGTGGTTGTGTTTGTATTCCAGGGGATTTGCCAGATTTCTAAGCAGCTCTATCACTCATGTGATTCTCCTTCCCATTGTATATGAGAGTGAGCAGAGAGAAAAGTAATCCCCAGGAGAAGAAAGATGCCCCTACTTATTTTCCCCAGCTGCTGTTGAGCAAAGCAAAATTGAAATATGCAGGAATAGGTCCAGGAAATACATGAAGCTGGAAGATCAGTGGGTATGCCTAGTCTAGTGAAAAGAAGGACCATGGATAACACAATAGCATGTTCCAATATTTGAGAGTCTGCCACAGAGAAGGGAGGTGGGGTCAACCTATTCTCCAAAGCACCAGAAGGCAAGACAAGAAGCAGTGGATAGAAACTAATCAAGGAGAGAAACTACTTAGGAGCTAAGTAGAACTCCTTAGAACTAAGGAGAAATTTCCTGACTGTGAGAACAATCAACCACATCTACAACTTGCATTCAAAAGTTGTGGATGGTCCATCACTGGAGACTTTTAAGAAGAGACTGGTCAGCCATTGGTCTGGAATAGTATAGGGCTGTGATGGCAAACCTATGGCATGGGTGCCATAGGTGGCACGCAGAGCCATTTTGCTGGGCACACAAGCTGTTGGCCAACTGACCTCCAGCTGAACATGCACATGCATGCACAATTGCAGAGACCCAGCTGGTCTTCAGGCCTCCACTGTGCATGTGTGTGATTGCAGCAGGAAATCCAGCTGGTCTTCGGAGCTCCCCTGCGCATTCACATGCAATTGCTCATGTGTGCATGAGTGCCTGCACGCAGCATGCATGCATTGCACATGCAAAAGTTGCATGCATGCGCAGATGGTGTGGTTGCACATGCAGTGCATGTGGAGGAGCCACACGCAAGTGCAGAGGGCACATGTAAAGTGCGTACTTTTTGGCACTCAGTAAGTAAAAGGCTTGTGACCACTGGTATAGGGTCTCATGCTAGAGCAGAGGGTTGGACTAGAAGACCTCCAAGGTCTCTTGCAACTCTGATGATGTCCTGACTGTTCAGTTGGATACAGGAGGAAATGTGCTGCCCTCATTTATTTATTTATTTATTTTATTAAATTTATATACCGCCTCTCTCCCAAGAAGGGACTTGGGGTGGTGTACAACCAGCTAAAAACAGGACATAGAATAAATAACAATTAAAAAACAAATTAAAAAATTAAAATTAGATGGTTGTCAAATTAAAAATTATAAAAATTATAAAATTTAAAACAATTATTACCATCCCCAAATAATTAATGCTAGGCCAGACCGGCCTGTTTGAACAGATATGTCTTTAATGTGCGCTGGAAGGTCCGCAGGTCTATGATGGTCTGGATCTCCAGGGGAAATTCGTTCCAAAGGGAAGGTGCCCCCACAGAGAAGGCTCGAACCTTTGGGGCTGCCAGACGACAACGTCCAGGCAATGGCACCCCAAGGAGGCCTGGCTTGGAAAAGTCACAGGAAAGGGGCAGGAACACAGATTTTTAGCTCAAGGAGAGATGGGAGTCAGAATCAGACAGTAACAAATGTGCCCTGGAATATTGACAGCTTCTGAACCTTCATTTAAGATAGGAGTAGGCAACTAGGGCTCCTTCGGACCTGTGGACTTCAATTCCCAAAATTGCTGAGCCAACCATGCTGACTCAGGAATTCTGGGAGTTGAAGTCTACAGATCATAAAGGGACCCTACTTGCTAGTGGTGGAATTCAATTTTTTTTACAACCAGTTCTGGGGGTGTGGCTTGGTGGGTGTGGCTGATAGGGTCATGTGACTGGATGGGCAGTTTCTGTAAACAGGGCAGTAAAGATTAGGCTAGAAACAACAGCAGAATGTTTTTTTCCTGCCTTCCTTACAGGATTAACCATTTAAAGTGGAAAAAAACAAAAAGAAATTTCTTTTAACAACTGATTCTCCAAACTGCTTAGAAAATTTACTACTGGTTCGAGTGAATCTGCTAGAACCTGCTGAATTTCACCTGTGCTACTTGTCCACCCTGATTTAAGGGGTTTTGCAGAAAAGTGGTGAAATTGCCATAGAGGGGCTTTACTGCTTGTTCACATAACTAGAATTAGATTTTATTTTCCTGATAATCTTTTATTCCTATATGGCCAGCTGATATAGTGAGAAAGATACGATCAGTGAGAAAGGAGAATAAAACAATTTTTTCCTCTTCCTTTTCCTCCTGCTCTATAGGCTATAAATCTCATTGAACTTAATTGGATTCAATCAGAATAGGCTGCATATATAGAACTGTGCAAAATAAATAAAAATGAATTGAAACTATCAACGTTTTCTACAGAAAAAAAAGTGATTCCATAGATGGTTTTCTAAGAGCTAGGGGAAAAAAAGTGAACCAGATAAAAAGTGGAAGGAAATTGAAAGAAATGGCTGCTACTTTATTCAAGTGGTAGGTTTGTTGTTTTAATTCTTTGTAAGGAGGCTGCAATCTTATACCTGCTTGTCTGGGAATCAGCCACGTTGAATCAAGTGTGACCCACTTGGGTTAAGCATGTAGAAGAGCAGCTAATTAATGACTGTAACAGTGTATATCCCCACAAGGGGTCTCCAGCCAGCCTCTGAGAAGATTAGTTCAAGGGGACCAAAATGGAGAATACCTTCTCCTCAGATCAAAGCCCACTTGAAGACTAATTTAAAAGAGTCTTTTTTGTTGTTACTACTCACTTTAAATTATAATGTGGTCTTCCAAGATTTAGGCTGCAAAGGGCTATAATCAAAGCAAAGTGAAATGGACTCCCAAGAAATTAGGTGGATATTTTGCTTTAAGACTTGAGAGATGGAATACTAAGGCTGTGCAAGCAAACTATGCTTTACTTCAGCAAGGAAGCTTTGCGCCACTGACTTTACTCAACTCACCTTTGTGAAGACATTGCAACTGGCCTCATCAAGGCATTTTATTGCCTCGAAAGATTGATCAACGTTCAGGTAGCCACAAGAGGCTTCTGTGCATTTATTCTGGATGAACAGAAGTCTCTTCCAGCACTTCCAATAGATGATGAAGAGTCAAAAGAAGGATTCTGGGTATGCATGGTTCTGCACATGAACCATGCAATTCTGATACTAGAATTGTTGGGTAAAAGTTATGGACTGATATAAAGAGATTGTGACTATTATACATCCTTGCAAAGTAGCTTTGAAGAAGTACTGTATGCGTGTCACCATCATTTTAGTGGATTGTCTATCCACTGCAGGATGAAGGCCTCTTCTGCATGTTTCTAACCAATGGTCCTAAGATTTCTTTTGCCAATTGGGCCTGCCATACTTGCTGATGTCATCGATCCATCTTGTTTTAGATCTCTTTTGTGGATGCTTTTTATCAAATGGGATCCATTCTACGGATGCCTTGGTCCACCTGCCATCCATCAGTTCTTGTTATGTAACCAGCCCATTTCCATTTCAATTCTTTTATTCCCTTGTTGATCTCCTACACTTTCATTTGTTTTCTATTCCATGTGCATGTGCAGATCTTTCTATCTTGTGATGCCGAGCACGTATCTTTCCATGCCTCTTTGCACCATTCGAAGTTTTTGTATCGATTGTCAGGTTATTGTCCATGTTTCACTGTCATATGTTAGAACAGGTAGCAAACACTGATCAAAAAATGTTCACCCCCAGGGGAGATTGTTCTCGCTAGAGGTGTATCATCATTAAAGCAGAACATTTCATCAAAGAATTGCATAGCCCTTTAAAATACATTTGGATTGGGGAAGGACCAATCTTTGATTTGATTTGATTTGATTTGCACAAATCATATCCCTATTTCTGATTCTGAAATGTTGGCAGATATGCCATTTGTTTGATTCCTTCAATAAGAGGCTAGCCGCGAAAAGCTTAAGTGACAACAGCTCTTTATTTACAGCACAAGCATTGCAAGAACATATTTACAGGGATTTTGACAGCTTTTAT
>JAEANM010028885.1:0-10284 GCA_017656035.1 Myanophis thanlyinensis | reverse complement strand
CATTCTGAACCAACTGCAGCCTCCGGATGCTCTTCAAGGGGAGCCCCATGTAGAGAGCATTGGCGTAATCTAGACGGATATATTTTCCTATACTCTCCAATCACAGATACTTATCAAATCATCACTTTTTCACTGCTGAAAACAACTGTATAAAACAACTGCATGTTGTCAGCATTCCGAATAATGCACCCATTGAAAGCCGAACTCCGAGGCAGGTAGATTTCCCAAAGAAGATCTTTTATTGGATACATCATGTCGGCACAATCAATGAAAACCAACTCTAAAAATTCCCACGGTTTTCACCTAATTAAAAGAACAAAACTTTTCCCCTTCCCAGTGTCATCAGTCACATTGTCCAATGACTAAAGATGGCAGGCTCCTCTCCTCCTTCCAACAGCCACTTGTCATGATGACCTTGGTTCCCCACAGGAAAACTTTTTGTTTTGGCTGTTAGCTTGGCTATCTACTTCCCCCCTCCCTTCCCTTTCTCAGGCTTTGTGGCAACTATGAGGCAGCACAAGATGGCTTCAGCCAAATTTGCTTCAGTTGACAAATGCTTTATTTAGTTATCATAAAATAACTTGTCCTCCCCTGATTTGAAAGACCAGAGGTAATGCGAGTTCTCATTAAGGATAATGGTATATAGATAGTCCTGGAGTTGAAACTTGTCCAGACAGTTACCTAGAGTCAAGATTGACTTGAAGGCATTTTTTAAGAAAACCTCGTGATACAAAAGAGTCTACCCATTCATCCATTCCCATACATTCTGTGAAACAATTCAGTTCTTAATAAATTCAAGAAAGCCATCACAGTGGGCACTAACTTAGCCTCAATAAAAGATTATTTGTTAAAATAAGAACAACGAAAGAAAAGCATTATCTGCAAGTCCCTGCTTCCTTCACCCCTCATAAATACATGCACCAAACAAGCCAATTCTAGGCCAAATAGGCAATCCAGTAAGTACTTGGAAGCCAAGCCATATCTGACTCTGTAAGTTAAAATTTTCTCCCTGAATTGCATCCAGAAAGTTATTGGTGGCCCATAGAGGGTCTGCAGCACCAGTCTTAACAAGTTACTTTAATAAGATGTAATACCCTATTTGGACCATAAGGCAATATGGCTGAAATAAATAAATAAATGATCTTTTGTTATTCTCTAACCCAGTGGTGGAATTCAAATTTTCTTACTACCGGTTCTGTGGGCATGGCTTGGTGGGCATGGCTGGGGGGGGAGTCATGTGACTGGGCGGGCAGTTTCTGTAAGCAAAACAATAAAGGTTAGGCTAGAAACAACACCAGAATGTTTCTTTCCTGCCTTCCTTACAGGATTAACCCTGTAAAGTGGGAAAAAAACAAAAGGAGATTTCTTCTAACAACCGATTCTATGAACTGCTTAGAAAATTTACTACCGGTTCTACCAAACCTGCTAGAACCTGCTGAATTTCACCACTGCTCTAATCTAATAAAGAACCAAATAATACCTGTTAGAACAGGGGTGTCAAACTCAATTTCATTGAGGGCCACATCAGGATTGGGTTTGACCTTGGAGGGCCAGGTGGGTGGGTGGGTGTGGGCATGGCAGTGTGTGTGGTCATGGTGGGTGTAACACAGGACCATACCTCCATAGACATGGTTTTGTAAACTTATAAAAATAGAGAGGCATACATTTCTGTGATTTTGTTTTTTAATACTTACTCGATCTTCCCTGATCACCTTATGAGAGAGAGACCAGATCAAGAAACTGACTCCATATGAAGACTAGAAATATAAATTACTGACATAAGTTATAGTAGCAGAATCCTGCAAGCCTGAAAGGTAAAATATTTTACTCCTCCTCCCTTTTATAACCTTCTGAGTCAAGGATGGCCTCCTGGCCCACTCTGAAGGCCCCACTTTGGGCCTGGAAGTCTTCTTGGAGCACTCCAAAGGCCAAAAGCGGTTGTGGGAGCCTTGAGTTTGACACCCCTGTATTAGAATAAGTAAATATGTGGTGAATGTCAGTGCTAAGAGTGCCCCCCTGCTTATGTCAGGACAACATTCCATAATTACACATTTCTATGAATAATATATTAAAAATAAGAGAAATGTCACTTCTATTTATTTCTTTAAAAATTAGCATCCTAGCACACTCTAAGGTGCATCTCTGTGTAATGTATTACATGTGACTACAGTTTAGTTACACTCTGGGAGAAGAAAACTGAATATATAGGAATGACAAGTCTAGCAACTCTTGGTTATACCTGAAGAAAACAATCCCTAAAGGCAAAAAAAGGACTTATGATTTTATTAGAGACAAAGATCAAAAATATATATTTGCCATTGATCAACAGAAGTGGATGGAATAGATAAAGTTTCTCTGTTCTTCACACATGTCACAAGCAAAGTGGGCAATAAAAGGACAGAAAGAAACAATTTCTCATTTGGGGATATGTCATGTTTTGATGAACACACTAAGATAGACGGAAAGTGCCTGTCAGACCATACCAAGCCTGTTTTTAGGCTCAGCTGCAGCAACAAAGCTGTATGTAGGACTTGGCACTTCACACCTCCCTGTTGGCTCCATGCCACAACATGCCTCTTGGGACTGACACATACATCCAGTTCCTCTTTCCAAAGCTAGCCTCTAAAATTAGGCAATCTGAAGAACTCATAATTCACTTTAGCACTGCTACTAAATAGTTTCAATGAAGAAATAAACAACATCCACATGTATTGTACAAAAGCCCATGTCACACTGACCTTTTGGGTGACAGGTGGAGGCTCTTTCACATGTTGCTTTCTTACTGTGCACATATAATGCCTGATAAAACAAATGTAATCCAGGCAGGAGCCCAACCCATTTTTAAAGACATAGATGCATATGACAAGCCAGCTGGCAATCTCTGCTCTGTGATGCGTCTGCCTCTTTAAAAACTTATCTTGGCCTCCTTGTCTTGTGAGAAATGGTTCTCAGGCTGGCCCATTTCTTAGATATGTGTCATTGCATCTGGGGGGACAAAAGCATTATCATTCAACATCAATGGGCCAAAAGCCAATGTTCAAAATAGAATTCTTCTAGGAAAGTGCTCCTTCCCCCCCCCCCCCACTAGTTTCTTGAAAGTATCTGCAAAAATGCAAAACAAACCAACTTAAATAAAGAATGAACTCCTAGGAGCACAGATGTTTCAAATAAGATGATTACGGCACATTTTAAATGGTTGCTGAACCTTTCAGAACAGGATCCAAGGTGATGGTAATTGAGTCCTTTCCTCTAACCCAGAGAATCCTGGGAGGTCCTGCTTGCTTGGCTTTCTGTGGTTCAATGGCGCAGCCTGCCTTGTTCACCCCTGCTTCTAATTCCTGCTGCTGCCCAGTTATTTCTTCCCAACTTCTTTGTAGCCAGTTTCAAAGAAAAATCCTGCCAAACACCCACACCACTGAAATGTGCTCACAGAGATGGGGGTGAGGATTGTCACAGGGTGAACACCGGCCCAGACGCAAGCTTCACCACTTGTCCTTGTTCGTTTGGGTCCCCCCAATAGCACAGCTACCACCACGAGTGATCGTTATTATGTTGAGGTCATCACTGCCCCCAGGCTAACTTTATGAAAATAAATGGTTGTGAGGATGTAGGGTAGGGTAAAGCGGGGGGGGAAGGTCTTTTAAAAGTTATTTTGTCCTACTGGGACTCTGAAGGGAAGACGAGTACAAGCAGAAATATTTTGCCTGAAAGAGAAAATTGCCATCCTTTCTGGTTCCGCTAAATAAATTATAGATCAGAGTCGCAGTTCAGAGAGAGAGCTGAATGTTTGGTGATCCAGAACTGTTAGGCTACTTGTGGTACAGCTAACTCTTAGGAAGAAGTACTAATTTCTAAATAGTTTTCATTGAACTGATGCTTGCAGAAAAGGAAGCTTGTCTTTGGCTAACCAATCTCTTAGACTCAGTGTTACCTTTGTTGGAAGTTAGCAACCACCCCTCTCCTAGAAAAATGAAAAAATATTAAAAGGCAGAATATTTTCCTTAAAAGAGAAAAGAGTTGGTCTTACCTGATATGCTCCTTCTCGATGTGCTGAGAAGAGAATCCAAGCAGTGGTATTATCTCTGTCCTCTGAGCTCATGACTGAGTCATTTGCATATTAAAAACACGCCTCCTTCCTCCTTAACTCCAGTTTCCGGTGAAGGCCAAGCTCATGACTCCATACAGATGTGTCTATATCCCAACCACTCCTGACCATGACCAGATGATTACCAGGGTGGGTTTGGATTCTCTTCTCAGCATATCGAGAAGGAGAGTATCAGGTAAGACCAACGCCCTTGTCCTATGTGCTGACAAAAAGAATCCAAGCAGTGGGATGTACCAAAGCCAGTCATCTTAAGGGTGGGCAGGAGACTGGTCCTGGGTCCCCCTGTCACTGTGAACCTGCTGAAGAACTCGCCTGCCAAAGGCCACTTCAACAGATGCAAAAACATCCAATTTGTAATGACGGATGAAGGGAGAAGGTGAGGACCATGTCACCGCCCAGCATATTTCCTCAATTGATGCTTGAGTAGATCAGGCTGCCATCATGGCTTGTGGAGTGGGCTGTAATATGTCTCGGAATTGAGAGAGCCTGGATCTCATAAGCTTTGGCTATACAGGCTCTCAACCATCTTCCTATTGTAGAAGACATGACCTTGGAGCCCAATGACCCCAGCTGGAAGGCCACAAATAGAGATTCAGTCTTGTGGAATGGGGATGTTCTTTTAATATAAATTTGGAGACTCCGTCTGACGTCGAGGGTGTGCCATTTTTTCTCGAGGGTATGGCCCGGTCCCGGGAGAAGTTGGGCATGACTAGCTCTTGTGCCCTATGAAAATGAGTGTTTATCTTGGGGAGGAAGGAGGGGTCTAAATGCAGGACCACTCTATCGGAATGAAAGGTACAAAGGTCATCTCTCACTGATAAGGCCACTAACTCCGATATTCTTCTGGCCAAGGTGATGGCCATCAGAAATGCCACCTTGAGAGTGAGAAAACATAAGGTTGCTGAGTGGAAGGGTTCAAATGGTGCCAGGGTGAGCGCATGTAATACTTTGGTCAGGTTCCAGGTAGGATACCTGTGAACCACTGGCAGTTTCAGATTTTCAGCACCTCTGATGAAGCTACGAACCAGAGAATGGTGAGCCAATGACTCTAGGGTACTGCAGAGAGGACTGTAGAAAGGGCTGCCAGCTATCTTCCAATGGTAGTAGGGGAGAGGTCCCTGTCCAGGCTGTCCTGGAGGAATGCTAAGATTTGGGGAATGGACACCAAAGTAGGATCAACCTGAGACTTCGTGCACCAGGTGCAGAAGGTCTGCCATGTAGAGTTGTATACTTAGGTGGTCGATGGTCTCCTGGAGACCTGGATCATCTTGATAACCCTGGCCGAGATGTTTCCACTCCTTAGGGTTGCCCACTCAAGTGCCAAATGGTCAGTTGGAGCTTCTGAGGATCTGGATGTCATAGTGCGCCCTGTTGAAGGACCACTTGGTTGTGAGAAATGGGCCTATGCCTTTGCTGCTATGTTGTCTGTCAAGAGAAAAACATCATGTCCCGCCACAGTGTCCTGGAAGTGGCAGAGCGCAAGATATGCTGCTCTCAGTTCTAGCCAGTTGATGTTGTGTCTCTTGTCTGTCTGGTTCCATTGGCCCTGTGCCATAAGGGGCCCTAGGTTCCACACCCAAAGTGGCTGGAGTCTGTTGTTATCATCAGGTGTCTGGGCTCCTGGAAGGAACTGCTCTGGTTCATGGCCTGTAATTGCCACCAGAGAAGGGAATGGGCTACTGACCAAGGAATGCAAACCTTGGCTTCTGCATTGCTGCAGCTGGCCCACTGGTGAGGTAGAAGGAACCACTGCAGTTTCCTGGCATGTTGGCGTGCCCATGGAACAATGGAGATGCAGGAAACCATCTTCCCCTAGGAGTTGAGAGAGGGAAGCCAAGGACACCCACTTGGTCCCCCCAATTTGGTTCACGAGGGCTGCAATGCTCTGCTGATGTTCCCTGGACAGGAAGACTTGACAAGATTCCATGTCTATGATCACCCCCCACAACTTGAAGGCAAGTTGTGGGAATCATGTGGCTTTTCTCGACATCGATCGAGAAGCCATGGTCTTGCAGGACCCGGATCACTGTTTGAAGGTCCTCTGTTGCCTGGTGCCAGGAGGCTGATTGTATCAGAATATCATTCAGATAACACTGGACTCTGATTGGTTATTCCCTCAGGGGTGCCACCAATGCTGCTAGGATCTTGGTAAAGGTCTTGGGCACTGAGGAGAGACCAAATGGTAGGCCTTGTACTGAAAGTGCTGACCCATGAAGGTGAATCTGAGGAATCTTCTGTGGGCCGTCAAGATCAGAATATGCAGATTTGCCTCCGTCAGGTCTATGGAGGTGAGGAAGTCTCCTTCCCTGATGCTGTCCAGAATGGATTGGAGGGAGTGCATTTTGAATCTCCTGTATTGAATGCACTTCTTGAGCTTTTTGATGTCCAGAATGGCCCTCCAGTCTCCCGACGCCTTCGGGACAATGAACAGTATTGAGTAAAACCCTTGCCCCTGCTGGCCTTCTGGAACCTTTTCTATGGCATAGATTGTGATCAGGTGGTGGATGGCACTCTCTATGAAGTGACGCTTGTGGAGGTCTCTAGGAAAAATGCAGTGGACAAGATGATTTGGAGGCACTGAAAGGAAGTCCAGAGAGAGTCCCAACCTGATGGTGTTGAGGACCCATAGATCTGTGGTGGTCACCTCCCATTGGTTTGCAAATAGGCCCAAGCAGCCACCAATGGGAGGGTCATACTTGCAGTCACTTGGAGAGCCAATAAGGATGGGACCCTGAACCTCTGAATGGTCTTTTGTCTGCTTCTGACATGAAATCCCAAGGCCTCCTGGTGGTGACTTGCTCGATGAAAGGGGGTCCTGGATTGCTGATGTGATTGAAACCCTGAGTTGAATGGTCAAAAGGAAGGCCTTCTGACATATGGAGAGAGATGATAATCTGATTGTCTGAATGTAGACGGGAGAACTTTTCTCTTCTCTTGCTTCTCTCTTCAGATAGACTCTAGAGTCTCCCAAACAGATTTCCCCCTTTGTAAGGAGTGGAGGCTAATCTCCATTTGGACCTCATGTCCGCCTGCCAGTGCCAAAGCCACAAGAGACATCTGGACACCACTGAAGAACCCATGGCACGCGAGGCAAACTTTACTGCATTGAGGGTAACATCTGCTGAAAAATCTGTTGCAGCTACCAGTTTGTTAACATCCTGTTGTAACCTGAGGTCCTCAGGAAGGATCTTCTCTTGCAGTTGGCGAAGCCGGAGTAGAGTGGCCCTATTGAAGAAGGAGGCCGAAGTCGCTGCTCTAACAGCCCAGGCTGCGGCCTGATAGGTCTTGCAGCAGGTAAGCTCTGCCTTCTTATCCTCTGCCTTCAGGCCCCTCAGCCAAGTCACCTGATACAAGGGAAGTTGAGGTCAAGGCCACCAACGGGTCCTCCACTGTTGAAAGTTGTAGTGCCTCTGATAGGGGCTGAGCCACATTATAGAATTTTTTATCAGAACCATCTTGTGTGGTGTGGGAAGCCAGATTATTCCACTGTTTCTGAACCACCTCTAGGAACAAGGGTGGGGAAGGGACCTCCTCACTTTCTGTGGCCAGGAATGTAAACAGGGGATCCTTAGGATCCTGAGTCCCCAAGGCTGGGTCAGGGGCGCCTGGATCCTCTCCTGTGCGGGTTGCAGCCTTAGCTTTGTGCAGAAGACACAAAGAGAGATGGTCTAAAAAAACCCAACAAATGCTGATGGGTCTGGCACCAATCTTTCTTCATCAGAAAACTCTAGGCCTTTCTGGGCCTCTTCTTCTTCCCAGAAGGAGTTCCTACTTGATGCAGAGGTTTCAAGAGAGTGGGGGGACCCTGTAATGATGCTGCTCAGAAAGCTCCTGAGGTGGTCTGGAGTAACCTGCTATGATGGGGCTAGCAGGGATCATGGCTGCTTGATGCCTTTGTTGTAGCCAGCCAGACTATGAGTAATAGCCTTTGAGACCAGTTGTTTAAATTGCTCATTGAAGTCAAAGGGGTATCCTTCCCCTGAGTGAAGGCCCACAGCAATGGGGGTGAATGTGGCCTCAGGGGTTGCCACTCTTCTGGGTGCCTGTTGCTCCTGAGCAACAAGGCAGGAGAATAAGGACCTGAGGGCTTCCTGACTGCCAGAAGGAAGAGCAGGTTGCCTCAGGGGATAAGGCCTGCTGGCTTGCAGCCTGATCAGCCTCCTGAATGGGGTGAGGCCTCAGATCTTCCATGGAGGGAATGGGCTGGCTTCTTTTCTGTGCTTTGGATATTTCACATTCCAAAGCATGCTGCCTGTGTTTAGCATGTTGTTCCTCTGCCTTGGAAGCAGATTTGGAGTGAATAGCCCTGGCCTTTAATTTAGCTGAAGCTGCCTTGCTTGCAGTCTTGCCCTTAGAAGAACGAACCTTGGAAGGGCATGGCCCAGGAGTGAATCCTTGATCTTGTTTCTTACCTCCTGATGAACTTGCTGGAGAATCCATAATGAAGGATAAGGTCTCAAACAACAGGCAGACTGAAGCACTGAGGGAAGTAGGAAACAACAGGAAAACCTTGAGGCCCTGTATAAAGTAGATTACTTCTTAGCAGGGGAATTTGTGAAATCTCTCAGTAATTTGTAGTACTACCTAAAGGTAAGGCAACCAAACACTAACTGAGAAAAGCGTGGGAGGAGACTGTGGGTGAACTACTGCTCACCCTCCCTTGCCAGCAAGAGTAGACTCTCTGTCTCCAAGTTAACCTTTGCTGTGCCTGATACAGGCAACTGTAACAGGGAATCTGATATGCTATGTTATTGCTCCAGTCCCCAGCAGAGGGCAGACTGGAGCAATGGAGCGAGTCCTAGTAGGCAGCTGAAGTTTTCTGGTAAGGATGCCTATCCCCACTCCACTCCTTTAAAGGGAGGGGGTAAGCAATGGGGAAGGAGCAAGAAAGAGGTGGGGTTGCTATGCCGGTTCTGGGTGAAACATGGCCAGCACTAGCTCCCCGCTGGCTCCAGTCCCAGAGCCGTTCCTTTAATCAGCCGTTTGGCGGCTGGGTGAACCATGTCGCCAGACCAATGGATGAGCAACTCGTAAGCAGCAGCTTACTGGTGGCTTGGGTGAACCATGGCCATTGGTCGCATGGCACTAAGGCGCACAGCTCCTTTTCCGGCCCGCCACGATGCTTCCCACTTCATCAGCCTGGCCAAACCTTGGCCACCAGACACCTAGTGCTGATGCATGCATGTGTGTGGCCTGCTCATTGGCCTGCTCTTTTTGTCGCGCTCTTCGGCGGCCTGCGTGAATCATGGCCACAGCGAAGTTCCAGAGCCATTTCTGAGATCCGTGCCCTCATCTGCTCTTCGGCGGCCTGGGCAAACCATGGCCGCCGGCAAGGGTGAAATTTTAAGT
Organism: Myanophis thanlyinensis; assembly: GCA_017656035.1. Classification (NCBI taxonomy): domain Eukaryota; kingdom Metazoa; phylum Chordata; class Lepidosauria; order Squamata; family Homalopsidae; genus Myanophis; species Myanophis thanlyinensis. The sequence continues at coordinate 830 of JAEANM010028885.1, read as the reverse complement.
GTCACAGGTCTTTGCTGGGGTAAATTTGGCTGACAATGGTGGGCGAGCCATGGCCATCGCCTGTCCCCTTAAGGTCCACTTCCAGGAGCTATAATGCTCAGTGAGAAGCTTAGCACTTCTGGGTGAACCATGGGTGCTAACTCAGCTGCCATAAAAAAAAATTTTGTGGAAACTTCCAACTGAAAATGATAATTAAAGGTTTCCTTACTATGCTGAAGAGCATCCAAGCAATTATCCTCTGATACAAAGCTCATCTTAAAGGATGTTAATGGGAGAGGACTGAGTCAGAAACTGGAGTTAAGGAGGAAGGTGGCATGTTTTTAATATGCAAATGACTCAGTCATGAGCTCAGAGGACAGAAGTAATACCAAATCTAACAATCTACAAGACTGTTCAATAAAGAACTCAGATTTTCTCTCCATTTTACTTCTGGATTCTCTTCATCAGCACATAGGAGAAATAGAAATCTTAAGACAGAAACTCAGCCCTAGCCCCCTGCCCCACAGCAAATACTTTGGTTATTTGGAAGACAATAGACTGAGCTAGCTTTATTTGCAATATAAAAGGCCCTCACCCTCAGGATGGGATGGCCCAACTTTCCACATGCCCCCTTGGAAGATTATATCACTCAGCAAGATTCAACCAAACTTGGGACTCAAAAGACAATCTATAAAGCTACCTCTGCATGGCACCATGGAAGTCTGACAACCAAGCGTTCTTACTTCTCCGCCCTTATTGCAGCCGCAGAAAACCGTCCGGCCTCCCTGTTTAGGGTGACCCGCTCCCTTCTTGAACTTAGGGAGCGGGAAGACCCCTTGCAGGGACGTGCG
>JAEANM010028884.1:0-10285 GCA_017656035.1 Myanophis thanlyinensis | reverse complement strand
CACGCATACACACACACATACACATACATAGAAAAGATATTTATTACAATTTAACGGGATTTATACATATTCTTGAATATAGGCCTATTATGATTCCTGATGAATGTACCATTTCTTTTAATGTACACCGAGAGCCTATGCACCAAAGACAAATTCCTTGTGTGTCCAATCATGCTTGGCCAATAAAGAATTTTATTCTAGTCTCTTTTCTTTTTTAACTATTGCAAATTAGTTATATAGTGAAGGAATGTTGACAATACTCAAAATGTATATTCACTTCAGATTTATACACTATCATATAGTTTACATTTTATATGATTTTGCTAGATCAATATATTACCTTCTACAAAATATAAATACCTGTTTTTGAATGACTGAAGATGAAACTAAAATGGCCCGCTATCTATTCATTTTGAATGCAAAGTTAAGAAACAGTTCAGATCATTTCCTTCAAATATGTTGTCTGTTTATCTTTCTGACTAATATGTTAATGTGTCTGTCTTAAAATATATATTTAAACATGATATTTAGAAAGAAAGAAGAAACATACTATAGGCATTGCTGTCTGGACTTTTTATAAGATAATTCTGGAGAGAATTTGTTTTGTTTCCATTTTAAAATAACAGTGTAAAGATGGTCAGTTATAAAATGGTGTATTAATATGGTACATGATTTTTACAGTGACACCTTTTTAATATATGTGATGAAAAATATCCAAAACATCTGGGATTAGAAGTACAGAGTTATATGATAATGGTATGAATTTTAAAATGGATAGTGTTGTAGCATTATAGCTAAGCAAATGACTTATGATCTTTTAATGCATTATTCCCAAGGAGAACTAACCATTTGACACGGGTCTCAAATTCTGATGCCTACTTCTCCCTCACAGATAACATATTGTTAAAAAGAAAAAAAAAGAAAGAACCAGAATTACCGTATATATGTTGGAGTGATATGTCTGTTGCTTTATGGCTGAAAAGTCCTTAAATGGGATTAAAAGAAGCAGATGTATATGTTATATACTAGATCAGGGGTGGGCAATTATGGCCCCTTTATGACTCGTAGACTTCAACTCCCAGAATTCCTGAGCCAGGTGGCTCAGGAATTCTGCGAGTTGAAGTCCACGAGTCATAAAGGGGCCATAATTGCCCACCCCTGTACTAGACAAACTATTTCAGTACTGGAAGACTGTTTAACCATTTCAGATAGATGGAGAAAATCTTATCCATCTCTCTCTCTGTGTGTTTGTATCTGTGTATAGAAAACGTCTAATCAAGTTTTCAGTACAGTCCTCTAGTTTACTATGCACATGAAGTTATTAATATAATTTTAATGATCATAGGTAAACATCCTATCAGATAAAATCATTCCTCATTCTTCAGTTTTAAACTGATACAATCTTAAGAATTCTATGCTTAAAATGCCTTGAGAATACAGTTCCCAAGTGGGTGGTTTGTTTGAACAGGGCAGGATGTTACACTGTGGAATAGCCTAGCACTTCTAGTAAAGCATAACAAATGTCTACCTCACAGTTGAAAAAACTGATGGTGCTGACATCATTGGGTGGATTTCATAATTATAAGTATGTTTATATATTTCAATTTCTAACATTTTCTGCAATTAAAAAGATAGCCCCATATGTGTCATAGACTGATATGTATTCCTTATTATTGAGCTAGCTTAGTAAAGAACAGAAAGAAATGTGTGTCTTCCCTCTGTCTATCTGTGTTTCAGCTAGAGACTTCCCCATTCAATAGAACTGAATGGAAGAAAAACAGTACTATAATACCTATATGAAAGTGAGCAGAGATAACCATCTTGGATTGTGTTGGCAATAAATGTTCTGCAAGAGAAATCTAAAGGCATAAAGGAAGGTGTAATTAATGGCTGTGATTAGTTTCCACAGGCTGGAGTTAGTTCTATTTTTTTTTTTAAATGTTCAAAATAAATAAACAAGAAGCTGGCATGATGCAGAGCAAAGCACCAGTACCATTTATTTACAATAATACCACTGGGACCTATATGGGCCATGTAGAAAATCTTAGATAATAGAAATGTTGAGAGACTGCAGCCCAGTGCTTCATTTAGAAATGTGCCTATCTCTTCAGAAAAACAAACAAACAAAAAGTACAGAACCCAACTAGGTGATAGCAAACAACTTGAAAACATACAGAAATCTCACCTGTTTGTCATCTAGTGCAGGGATGTTTTGTGTTTATCCCTATGGCAACCATTTTGCCAGATTGCCTGTGACATATGATCAAAATTCCCAAAGGGCTCTCCTTCCTCTCTTATAAGAGATTTGTAAATATGTGTCAAACCAGAATCAAAGGTTTGAAAAAGAGCAATGGCTGAGGATAGAATGGGAGCAATTTCACCTCCATGGCTTTAGTAGACAGATGTAACAAAAGTGGGACAGAATCCAAAGGGTAATATTTATGGCTTTACCTGTTTTTCAGTGTCAAAAAAAATCTCCAAATAGAAAACAAGTAAAAGCAATTCAAAATAAACTTAAAAACAGTTAAACAAAAACAATTCAATAAAACACTTTGAAAGTAACATGCTTAAAACTGTAAGTAGTTAAATGCAGTCAATTAGCAAATCAAATCAGAATATTAGATTCACTTTTGGATAGTGCTTTGAATTTGGAATTAACAAAAAAAAATGTTTTTTTGCAAAACACAAGCCTGGGCCAAACTGAGAAAATTGCATAATCTTTCCAACAAAATAACATTTTAATAATTCTTTAATAATTGAAAATATTTCACTGAGAGATTCACAGATGTTTTACATTACTTTATTTTTTATCCTGAATATTTATATAATTTTACTTACTTTGCTTGTCTTAAGGATTTTCTTGAACTTAGTTGATTAAAAATGTTCTATGTTCTAAGTTTTAAATAATAATTGTTACATGAAAATACAATTATGTCCTCAGCTGTTTTAGTCTTTCAGTGTTTGTAAGAAGATACTATTTTCCACATGTGGACATATATAAATAATTTAATTTATTACATGAATGTTTATACTATACAAACAAAATATTCTTACATTTTATAATAAAATCGAAACAACCAGCATTGAAACTGAAAATTATAATTATGAACTGTGAAAGAATATAATATCTTTTTAAAATTGTCACTTTTTTGCGATTTTTGAATTGATTGCTTCTTGAATACTGTATGTGTAACATAAAATGTCAAATCAAAAAATTCAGGGCTTATTTTATCAATAGTATTGCAGTTGACAGGACTGTACAATACCACAAGGACAAAGTTTGTATCTTCTTTATGTTTTATTCTATGGAATGTAAAATTTATTTCATGGTATAGTTCTGTCAAATTTCTTCTGTAAGATTTATTTGCATTCAAGGCAGCATTATATTGTTTGATGACCACTGTATGCAAAAGTATATGGATACTATATAACAAACATTCTGCGAAAGCTGTGGTGCTGTAACTTCAAAAATCTGAACAACCATAAGATGACAGAAAACAGATAAAACTTTTTTAGTGTATATTCAAGTGACTCCCCTTTTTTCAGCTTCAACGTGCTGTTCATGCATTTTATTTCAAAATTATGTACTTTCAATATAAGAACTATTTATGATAGTAAATCTTAGTTAAGACTTTCAAGAGCATCATAAAACATATTTCATTATTTTGAGATTGGACAGCTAGATAGCAAAAGTGAAATCTGTATTATGAAGGATTATTTTGCTCTTTACTTACTTAGCCAGCTATATAATTATCTCCTAAGCACGTGCAACCAAGTGTCTAAGCAATTCTTTGAGATTCATGCTAGTTGTACAAAATGGATATAAGTGAAGTTAAAAAAAAATAAGCCAAATATAGTCACTATGAAATCTGCAGTCAGAAGGACTAGAATATACATAGTATGCTTGATCACAAAACAGTGGGCAATGTCAGTTCTGAAACCACAACTGGCTACATCTCAAATCTTGCCTTGGATAACATACACATGGATTTGGCCTAACAGAAAACAGAAACAAAAGAAAATGCATTGGTTTGTATCATGGCAAGGAGATTAATTTTAGATGGTAAAATTGGGGAAAAAGTAATTTGAAACCAAATAAATGCAGGAGACGGAACTACTTTGAATATCTTTTCCCTTGAACAGCTGAATATAGCTTTTTTCAAGAATAAAGATAATTATACTAGTCGATAAAGAAACATTTATATTTTATATTTATTTATATTTATATTAAGAAATATAAACATTTATAATTACATAAGGTTTTTATTAAAACCAGTGTGCTACAAAGGTTATGGAAAAGTTAAGCAAAACATGTAGTTTGATTTAGGATTTTGGAGAATTTATGAACTTCTCTCCCCTCTTACTCACATAAACCACTGCTTGAGGTAATTTCTTGGTTTGGAGTTCAGTATCATCATTATGCTGATGATACTCAATTATATATTTCAACCCAAGGCCTTCTGGCTGTGCCTGAACACTGTGCAGGTCTCAATAAGAAGGAACCATTTCCACTTCAATCCTACCAAGATCCCTTGGCCATGAAAATTAGGGCCATCTAGATTTTCCATTTTTAACCTTGGATGAAAAAACACTTCACTATTCAAGAGTGGTACATAATTTGAGATTTGTCCTGGATTTGCAACTGCTCTCACTGAGCAGATGTCAGCTGTGAGCCAGAAGACCTTAACACAACTTTTATAGTGCCTCCTGATCCTTCAGACTGTGACTCATGTTCTAGTCACTTTATGATTCATGCTTTACGTGGGGCTGTCCTTGAAGACCTTGTGGAAGTTTTAGCTAATTCAGAATGCAGCAACATGGGACAGTGATGGGCGTTCTCCAGTATGCTTGTACAGGTCCTGCTTTGCAAGCTGCACCGATTGCCAGTTTGTTTTTGGGTGTGATTCAAAGTGCCAGCTATGACCTATAAAACTTTACATGGCATAGGTCCTGGTTACTTGAGATGCTGCTTATATCCTGTGATGTTGGACCAGCCATGTCAATGTAATAGGGTTAGTGCATTCCGGGTTGCTTTGATTAAACAGTGCCTTCTATTTCGGAAATCCTTTGTTGCAGCACCTGCATTCTGGAATATGGTTCATACTGAGATCTGGATGGCTTCCACTTTGATTGCTTTGGGCTAGTGTGGTTGGAGCCGTTTGCTGGATATATTATTTGTTTGTGGTTGCTGACCAGATTTGCAAACTTATTTGCTATTTTATGTTCTATTTTTTGATTGTATGTTTGTGGTCTTGTTTTAGGTTGTGAGCTATTCATTGCAGCTGGGTGGTGTCGAAGCCAAATAAATAAGTGGCATGAAAGTTAAAAGAAAAAGGAAACATATCTAAAATTAGCTTAGACAATTTGGCCTCCACAAATTCTAAAGGGAAAAGGGCCACTTTGATAATTAGAAATAATGGTGGATACAAAAAATACCTACCTGGGAGCGGATCAATTTTTAGGTGGCTAGGTGAGCAGGGAGGGTGGTAAGGCCTGGAGGTGTTACAGTTGTTCACCAGCATGTTTTTCAGAGTAGTGGCAACAAATTTATAGACTTTTTAAAATATGTCCAAGATTGCTTGGGTCATATGTTTGTAGGCTTAGCTTATGCTACTACCGTTCACTACACATTTCCACATCTTGCTATCCTTGCCAACCATCCTTACTTCCATTGCACCCATATGTTGGCTTTTAATTCTTTGAACTCTTCACCTCTGTTTTCTTGTACAACTCATTGGCTTCAATCAACCATGAATCTACTTTACCTGCCCTTCTTCTTGACCCACACACTGTTTATTCATGTTTTTGTTTTGTCATTTAATCTTCATTCATTTTCTCTATGTGAGCAAACCATCTCAAGGACTTGACACGCAGTCCATATTCATTCACAACACATTCATTCTCAAATCTATGCTTTCTTGTTTTATCATACACATTTTAAAGGACCTCCTTTCAACTACTTTCATCTTTTATGTTGCCCATAACATACTCAACTCCCATTTTCATATGGCAAGAGAGGCAAAGCATGCTCTTATTTACATCAGAACGCATAGCGGCCATTTTATCCTTTTTACTAGTTTTGTATCTATCAGAACTTAGCATTTAGCATTTAGACTTACATATTGCTTCACAGTGCTTTATAGCCTTCTCTAAGTGGTTTACAGAGTCAGCATATTGCCCCCAACAATCTGGGTCCTCATTTACTGACCTTGTAAGGAAGGAAGGCTAACAAGCTGGTGAGTATTGAGCTGCTGGTAGTTGGCAAAATTAGCCTGCAATACTGCATTTTAACAACTGCACCACCATGGCTCTTATCTATTAAAATACAGTTCCCTATCTTTAGTGATCATACTAGCTAAATAACTTGCTCTAATATATCTTGTAATCATTCATTTCATTTTCCCCGTCAAACTAATTCTTGATGCTTTTGTATTCAGTCTTACTGTTTATATAATGAAAAATAGCATTATTTGAACTGCCAGGCACCAGTATAGACCTCACACTTAAACAAGTTACGTGGCTATTCATATTCATAGTTTAACTTTTTCCTCCAGTTATTTTCAGTTAGTCGATCTATACCAGCAGTCATGATTCATCATTCTCAAAGCATTTATGTTAGCTCTTTAAGGTAGTCCTGACAAGAAGCCACAAACATGAGTACTAACTCTATTGTAAGATTATATTAACAGAATCTTGCAAGACTGAAATAATTTCTTCCCTTCTTTCCTTTTTCTGTGGAACTCTAGAGAATGTTCTTCTGAAATGCTTCCTAGGCTCTCCCCTTCTCCTTGTATAGACAGAGGTACCTTTTACACACTGGTTATCCAGCCTGAGCCTCTTCCTCCTCTCACCCAAGGTCATTCCCATTACAATTTATAACTTCCTTTTCATAAGTTCTTTTTTCTTGCACTAAACTGATAGCATTGGTTTCAGTTCCTCTTTGGCATTATCATTCCTATTGATTTGATTGATTATGTGCCTTCAAATCAGTGTCGACACACACATAAATTTTCTCCATGATCTGTCATCTTTCAAGGCTGTCAACGCTGCACTCATTGTCACTGTAACTTAGTCCATCTACTTTCTTGCTGGTTGTCCTCTTTTCTTTCAACTTTCCCAGCATTAGAACCTTTTCCAGAAAGCTGGGTCTTTGCATAATGTGTCTGAAGTATGATCATTTGAACCTGGTCATTTGTACATTGAGATTTCTGAGGTATTTTATTTATTGATATTTTTTTGACAGTCCATGATATGCTCAGGAGTTTTCTCCAACATCAGAGTTCAAATACTTTTTCTATCGTACTTTCTCAAAGTCCAATGTTTGCTTCCATAATGCATCAGAGGGAATACTGAAGTCTGTACTGTTCTAATCTTTGTAAGTTAAACAGATAATCTTTGACTTATGACTATTCGTTTAATGATGGTTCCAATTTCCAACAGCCTCAAAAAAGTTTCCTATAACCTCTCATCAAAATTGCAATCAAACCATCCCTGTAGTCATGTAATTGCAATTCAAGGCTTTCATTTACAACAGTTACTGTGTCTTACAGCCATATGATCACAGTTTACAACCTTCCCAGCTGTCTGCCAACAATTGGGGATTCACTTAATGACTGTGTGATTTACTTGCATTCTTCTGAAGGCAGCTCCTTGTTTAGTCATCTTCAGTCACCTCCATTTAAAAAACTTATAATTACTCCACGTTTACCTCTTTCTAACTTTCCTTGCTGTCTTTGATTGCATTTTTGTAATTACCATTTTCTTTATATACACATTGTGCACAATATTTCATCCTTTCTTTGCATCAGTTATTCTTGTATATTCGTATTTCTCATGCATAGTATTTTCATTTAATTATTCTACTTTTTATACAATTCCCATGAATTTAGTCACACAAACATTTGCCTCATGCAATTTTTTGCTTTCTGTTTCAAGAAGCTTCTATATCTGCTTTCCCTTAGTTTACTTTCTACTCATTTTCTCAAAATATTAGCCTGTTTTCCAATACTTTTTCATCAGGACTTTTCAGACTCAACAAGTTCAGAAAGGAAATGACAAAGAGGTGGTCCACAGATAGCTATCATTCCACTCTACCTGTGGGAAGATAATTCTTGGAAGGTATACAGATAGACCTCGACTTACAATCATTCATTTAGTAATCATCTGAAGTTATAGCAGCACAGAAAACAGTGACCTATGACTGTTTTTCACATAATTGTTGCAGCATTCCCATAGTCAGATGATCAAAATTTGGATAGTTGGCAACTGGTTCATACTTATGACAGTTGCAATATCCTGGGGTCATGTGATCAACTTGTGACTTTCTGACAAGTAGAGTCAATAAAGAATCCAGATTCACATAACAATCATTGTTAACTTAAAACTGCAGTGATTCACTTAACTGGGGCAATAAAAGTAAAACAAATAGGGCAAAACTCATATAACAACTGCCTCACTTGGCAACATAAATTTTGGGCCCACTTGTGGTCAGAAGTTGAGGTTTACTTGTACCTACCAAAGAGCAGAAACTGACAAATGAATGATGAGTGACGGATTCCCATAGCACATCTAAAATGGAAATTAAAGAAATTCCAACTATGGTAAATATCACCATGGTCATTTCATTGTAATTTTTTCCTAATTTTTACTGATGAGTAGTATGTAAATCTTGCCATGTGACTAATCCATGCTGCCCAAACAAACTGTCTAAATTTTGTCCTATTAAAGTGTTGATGGATTAACAGTAGATTTACATACTACTCATCAGTAAAAATTAGGGAAAAAATTACAATGAAATGACCATAGTGATATTTACCATAGTTGGAATTTTTTAAATTTCCATTTTAGAAGTGCTATGGGAATCCATCACACATCATTCATTTGTCAGTTTCTGCTCTTTGGTAGGTACAGGTAATCCTCAACTTCTGACCACAAGTGGGCCCAAAATTTCTGGTATGTTATGGAATGATGGCAAATTAGTGGCCACAAGAGGCAAATATTATTTTATATAGTTTGGCTGAGGTTGTTTGCACTGACTGGCAAACTGAAGCACCTGGGCCTCAGCCTACCCCTATGTTGGTGGATCTCCAACTTTTTAACTGGGAGACCACAGGCAGTAAGGATGGGCAGGCATGTCTCAAACTCACTCACCTTCAACACCGGAGCCCCCCAGGGCTGCATTCTGAGCCCCCTGCTATACTCCCTATACACATATGACTACACAGCCACTACAGACACCACCACCATCATCAAGTTTGCTGATGACACCGTTGTGGTGGGCCTGATCTCCGACAACAATGAGACGGCCTATCTGGACAAGATCAAAAATCAGGAAAACTGGTATCAGAAAAACAACCTTCTCAACATCAGCAAGACAAAGGAGCTGATAGTGGACTTTAGCACAAAGCAGAAAAGGACATACCAGACCCCCATCATCAACAAGAGCCCAGTGGAGAAAGTGGACTGCTTCAAATATCTAGGTGTCAGCATCTCACAGAACCTGACATAGACCCGACACATCAACACTGTGATGAGGAAGACCCGGCAACGTCTGTACTATCTCAGATGACTGAGAGACTTCAGACTGCCCCTCAAAGTGCTCAGGAACTTCTACTCCTGCACAGTAGAAAGCATCCTGATGGGAAACATCACCATCTGGTTTGGAAACAGCACCATGCAGGACAGGTGAGTTCTACAGAGAGTGGTGTGCATAGTACAGTGCATCATCCACACCAAGCTCTCTGAACTGCACTTCATCTATAACAAATGATGCCAGACTACAGCCAGGAAGATAGTGAAGGACTCCAGCCTCCCAACATTGGACAGTTTGCTATGATGCGGTGAGGAAAGCACTGCTGCTCCCTGAAAGCCAGCACAGAGAGACTATGGAGAAGCTTCTTCCCACAGGCAATACGGACCCTAAACCATAACAACCCAGGACTAAACAGAATTCCCACAAACTACCTCACTCCTAATTTATTCTCCTACCCCGTCTAGACTATTCTTTTGCTCTGCTATCTAGGGTCGTGAGCAGTCATCTATGCATTTCACTGCATTTTATACCATGTATGACTGTGTATGTAATAAATAAAATTTGATTTGATTTGATTTGATTTTGATTGGCAGTTTCTTTGTAATAGATGCATATGAGGAAATGACAACCATGAATTATTAGATAACCAAAGTCGGCATTATTTGAATTTAATTGACTAAATTCAGTCTTCATTTACTATATGACCTCTAAGCTCCATACAGCTATTTCCTTCCTTTATTCTAATTTTATTTA
>JAEANM010028883.1:0-10285 GCA_017656035.1 Myanophis thanlyinensis | reverse complement strand
CAGGGAGACCGGTATAGATCTATTTCAGGCTTTTTTGCCATCATCAGCCGGCCATACCCTTATGGGATTTGAACCTGCATTGCCTGCACTCTAGGGTGTCTGGGTGACCAAGTATTTCCTCACAAACAAATATATATATATATATAATGAATGTATATATTATATGATATAAATTTGGTTAATTGATGTTAAGAATATGTAAAAGAAATAAGGAAGATAAAGTGTTAGAATAGTATTAAAAAAAGTATTAATTGTGTGAGCAACACAATTTAAACACCAGCAACATATATAGGTACTGCCGAAATTGTACTGTAATTGTAAGAATTAGACATGTGAATAGATTTTGTGTATTTTAAAGTGTATATATTTAATAGTTTGTTTTTTAAAAATTTAAAAAAAAAGAAAGAAAAGCAAATCGTGCTAATCACGTGAGTTAAACTGTATTGAAAATGGAATTTTGGCTTTTTCTAAGTGTCCACCACACCGAGCAGATTGGTGAAGTGGAAATAAAGAAACATCACAATGCAACATTAAAACGGAATCTACCAGATAGAAGGAAGACTTTATCTTTACAACGGCTACTATGCGTTCAGAAAAACCTTGAGCCTGTCTCTAAAACTAAGTTTCTTCTGCTTCTCTTTCTCCTTGTTTGGGTTATTTTCATCACCAAAGGAATGTGCAACTCCTAGCCTGTAAATTATGATATACCGGGGTCTATACAATCATGCTGTTTATTGAGTTTAAAATGTCGATTATACCACCGTGTTTTGGAAACTCCTCAACTGTTTAAAAGAAAGACAGTGAAATGAAATAAATAAGGAAATAAATAACGATATCAAAGTTTCAGGGAAAAACACATCACCCTTCAGCACAGGCATGCATTTAAATGCTGCATGCATCTATAACAATTCTAAATGGTTGTCAGGAAAGTGAATAGTTATGGTTTGCTACTCTAAAAACACAATAAGAAATATAACGGCATAAATCACACAGCTCAAAACACCCAGAGAAGCAAAGATGCCACATCAACCTCCAATTTCAACCCACTTGGCAGCACTCCAAAAATCAGAAAGAAGCCCGTCAGCACAGAGACCTATTTGAGGATTAGTCGGTTAATTGAAATAAAATGCAAAGCCGAGAAAAATAGATACGTGTGAGTTCGCCAGACGTATAAATGAAAAATCCCGTATTCATCTGGAAAGAAAAAATAAAATAAAAGGAAGTCTAAGGAAAGGCCTGGAGAGAACAAAAGATGAATTGAGGATGTTATAGATTTTGTCTCTTTAAAAATTTGACTGCTTTGCCATCAGACGTTTGATTGAACAAATGCAGAAATACCAGCAGAGAGAAATGGGGGGGGAAATGAAATCAAGAGCCATATTCTGAATTTGTAGAGAAAGCTGAAAGAACAAAGAAAACACATGAAATAAACAAATTTTGATGTCATGTTTTAACATCCCAAGAGATGTGTCCCCTTTTTAAAAACACTCAGGAGAACACAACCACAATCACGGGGAATAAAGGACTCCAAAGGCTGCTAAAAGGCCTCCCTTTTAACACTGTCCAGCACCCACATTTTAATGCCGAAATGAGAAGGGTGGGATTGCAGACAAAAGTTCCTGCCAGCATCACCCATCCTTGGTGAAAGCTGCAGGCAGCTGCAGTTTGCAAACTCTTAAGAAACCCACAGATCCCAGTTTGCCTGTTCAAAGATACGGTTGAGCTACTGGGTTAAGTTTTCGTCATTTCCTTAGCTTTTCTCTGTTCCTTCACCATCGCTAATCGTCTCTCTACTGTTCTCTCGAACGGTTCTGTTCAGGTCTAAGGCTGTCCAATGCCTTGGATATTTTAAATTAAATCCAAGGGCATGTGAGAACAGGGCTAGAATCCAACTTCTTGTTTCACCAAGAGACTGAGATCCTTCAGCTACCAACAGCAATCTTTCCTACTGTCACTCCACAGAGATTTAGCTGTCCCTTTTTCAAAAGACAAGGAATCCCTTTTTTATTTTAAGCTAAGAAGTTATGTCAGTAAAGCAAAGGCTGGTGGTTTGTCACAGGCATTTGGTGCGTGTTTAAGAAGCTCTCCATTTGCCTTTGTTCTTAGAGATGCCATTTGGTTTGGTGCAGGGAAACGAAGGGGGAAGAACAAAAGGTTTCAGTAGGAAACATACCACAAGGATGCTACATTTCAAGGTCCTCCTTAAACCACTCGTCTATGAAAAAAAATAACCACAGGTCCATTAAAGGGCATCAAGGAGCTGGAGGGAGGGGGGGGAGGAGAAATAAGAATTGTCTCCAGCAGTCTTCTACTTCTTGAAATATGTTTCACAGAGAAATATTATTTCTTCCTGACATATATTTCAAGATATACTTGAATTAATTAATTAAGCCATTTGGCTGGAATGGTACAAGGCCGGGGCGGCGTGTGTATGTGTGTGTGTTTGTCCAATCTCGACAACTTTAAGACTTGTATCAACATGGCTGGCTGGAGAATTCCAAGAGTTAAAGTCCACCTTAAAAGTTGCCAAGGTTGGACCCACCCACCCCTGGTATAAGGCCTGCTGATGAAGCAGGGGATTAGACTAGAAGACCTCCAAGAACTCTCCCAATCTTGTTATTCTATGCTCTATATCAGGGGTCTTCAAACTTGGCAATTTTGTGACTTGCGGACTTCAACTCCCAGAATCCCTCAGCCAGCAAAAGCTGGCTGACGGATTCTGGGAGTTGAAGTCCACAAATCACAAAATTGCCAATTCTGAAGACCCCTGCTCTATATCAAGCTGCGTTCAGGCCATTTCTGAAGCTTAAGGACCTGGTGACACAGGTGACAACAAATACCTTGTCTTTTAAAAAAAGTACCTTTTTATTTTTATTAAATAGCCTTTTTTCTGAACGCCACCATTTTCCTGTACTAGAAACGGGACACTGGGGATGAATGTCTTGTCCTACCACCCAGATGCTATAAAGCAGGGGTGTCCGATGCTGGCTGGGGAATTCTGGGAGTTGAAGTCCACAGGTCTTAAAGTTGCCAAGGTAGGAAAGCCCTGCTTTAAACAGAACGGTTTTCTTCCCACCCACACAAAAGAGCAAACCCTCAAAAACCAAGGATGAAGCTCTTCCATTCCATTCTGAAGGAGAGCTTAAAAAGGGATAAAGTATACCCAACTAATTCCCCTCCAGATGTGCCCAACCTCTACCCTCCACAACACTGCATAAACCAGTTCTCTTTTTTTGATAAGAGACCAAAGTCTGCCCAGGCAGCTTCTGAAGCTCAAAGCATGATAAACAACCTCACCAGATGGAGAATTCTACCAAGCTTAATTAACTTCCAGAGATGTTCTGATGGGACGGACCCAGAGCACAAGGAGAAGTTGAGGTTGGCAAGCTCCTTCCAAAAGAATTTTCTTCCCAGAACACTGAATGACAGATGAAGCGAAAGAGCAGAAAGGATTTGGGGCTAGCTTGGTGTTGCAGTTCTTAGCTTGGCATTCTTGTTTGTTCCGAAGCAAATACTGCTATGTTTCAAGGGGATTGTTCACTGGTTAAACTGTCTCTAAGAAAATCCTGTAAAAGCAGCATTTTTCCACACTGAATTAATTGGCTTCACTACTTAATGAGGAATATCACAATATGGGGAAAAAGAAATTGAGAATTATTCCCCCAAGTATTGTGTGTCCTGCTGAGGTAGGGCTTTGAGTATCCAAGCATTATCTGTTGCCAGCGAGATGTACTGGACTACAGTTCCCAGAATTTGTAAGCCGCATGGCTCCTGGTCTTGTTTCAATTCATGTTTCGGACATGGAATGTTTGGTCTTGTTTCATGGTTGCCTATGTTTCAAATATGGAAGGCGCCAAGTGGAAAACATCTGCAGCCATTCATATTAGATTGCAAGCCCGGAGAGATGAAGAGTTCACATTGTCAAGAGATCAGGTTTTTGTTGAGAAGAAGACTGAAAAAAAACCACCAGTCGGTATACATTCAGACAATTATGATTTTAAAACAAAGCATACAGTTTATGCTAGGAAGAAATTATCACCGCCAGATGACAGAAAGAAAGTAGCCAAATTTCCATAATCAGGGTGTAACAGTGAAGAAAGTATTCTCCTGGAGGTAATCTCATTTTGTAATTTCTCATGAATTCTTTTCTTCCAATTTCAATATCCAGAAAGTTTCATACTTGCTGTTTGTTGAGGAAACAACGGCACACCAAGGAATTCTGAGATCAGTGTGTTTCCCAGGTTGAGTCTCCAAACCTATGATTCTTTGTCAGTCAAGAGGTCTCAGAGATGCTGGATGAAGGAAAACTGAACTAGAGATGTCCTCAGAAAATAAAGAGTAATTTAACAGTCATGAGAAAGTCTATCTTAGAACAAGGAATGTCCATTTTGGTACTCTTTCTCCTACTAAAGAGAAGCCTGTTATCTGATGCATTCTTATTTAGTCTTGTCTTATAAAAAGTGTCAGAGACACATAGAGAAGTATCGGGGCACTGAAGACTGAAGTTTCCCTGTCCAATTTCTTCTGCTGCCGCTATCATTTTTTTGGTCCTTCTCTCCTACTCTGAAACCCGAAACTTTGCTAAGCTCACATATCAGCTGTTTCTTCTGTGCCTATGCAAATTGGAGGTTTGCCCTGCAGGGCAGAGCTTTTCAGTTGCCCTGGAGACAGGAGCACCCACCTCCATCTACCTGGGAGAACATTTCTCTGCACTGAAGTGAGGTAATGTCTAAAAAAAGGCAGACACATCCTTAAGGAGGTGTAAAATTGCTTGTAGGTAAGGATTAAAGAAAGATGAACCTGGGATGAGAAGGTAAGACACCAGGACTGATGACGCTTAAGATAAAAGAGGGCAGCTACTTCCTGGATCAAACGAACAAGAAATGGGCTAGATGTTTTGGGAGGGAGACAAGGATGTTTTTGCGACTGTTAAGTGTCCTAGAAGAAGAGGCTCCAATCAGGAAGTGGAGCAGAACATACCACCCACCTGATCCCCAAATAGGGTCAATGTGCCCATTTCCCAAAGATATAAACTCAGAGAAAAAGGTATGCCTGTGAAAGAGGTGTGTGCAAACACACACACAAGCCAATGAGAATATTTGTAGCCCAGGGTTGAAATGAGAGGTTCTTGCTGCTCTGAGCTTAATTGTTTTCTTGTAGATGTCTCATTACCCAAAATAGATTTAGCGGTGATAAAGTTATCTAGTTTGGGTAATAAAACAACTGCAAGAAAACCACATAAGCCCAGAGAGCAGCAAGGACCTCTCATACACACAAGCTTGCAGAGAAATTATGGGTGATCAGAAAAATCACAATTTTTTTTCCTGAATAATGCTTGAAAGCAGAGGGCAGCTAGTCTAAGTTCTTTCTTGCTTATTCACTCAGGAATAAGGATGTCTCTCCGCTTTGTTTTAACCCAAATTTTAACCCATTTGGAAGAGTTTTAGAAGCGATGGACCTTATGCTCCAACAGAATGTAATGGACTAGACAAGAAAAGAGCCCAACTACATTTCTTTCCTGCCTTTTGAGCTAGTTGTAGGCAGGGACCTTGGATACAATGGTATGTCTATATTCAAAAAGCAACGGAAGGGTGGAGGAAAATAACAACGTGGGTGAGGGGGGGAGATGAGCAGGAAAAACTGAGAAGGGGGTTTAAATGGAAGCAAGTGTGAAATCAGAAAGCGAATGAAGGGAAAGGGGCGAAGGTCTGAAATGTTCTGTCTTCCCTCCAGGAAACATGCTTTGCAGGTCCCAAGAAGCCTAACAGTGTTTATATTTTCTATGAACAATACGCAAGGTGACATGCTGGAATGTGTCACTATAGCACAGGTTTGCTATGATTTCCAGATTTAAAATTACAATTTTACAAAGGGAGGCTTGAAGGTAAGGAAACTGGGTTCTTGGCACAGGTTGGCAAATAAATGGTTTGGTGGTTAAAAACAAGATAACTGAAAAAAATCTGGGAAAAGGCTGAAAAGGCCAGGCGCCGTCACCACAGGGCTCCAAAGATCGGTGTCTTTCTCATGTTGTTAAACAGTAACTCCAATGGGGTGTAAACTGATGGTAACAAGTAAAACTAGAGGTCTATGGAGATTCTCAGTCATCTAGGTCATAGTTTCTCTCTCTCTCTCCCCCCTCCCTCCCACTCTCTCTCTCTCTCAAAGGCAACTAGACTGCTTTTTGAGAGGAGGAGGAAGAGGAGAAGTTTTGATTCTCATCCAAGAAACTTCATCAATTGTCACTGGGTTTGGGAGGAGGGGAATGGAAGGATTGTTACCGTATTTCTTTGCAGTCATCTGGTCATTAGACAGAGGGGCAGTAATATGACCACCTGTCTCCTGTCTACAATGAAGCCAGCCCTGTCAGCAGAGTTCCAGGAAGATCGCACCCCCATTTGCACCCTGATTCCGGCCACGGATAAACACCCAAGTGTTAATGACCAGATGACTGCAAGGAAATACAATCCTTACACACACACACACACACACACCCACCATCCAGTCACAACCCAGTCCAGTTGCCTCTTTTGGGGGTGGAGGTGGGGGGAAGGACCTCTGAGATAGTAAAACTGAAGGTGAAAAAAAAAAAAAAGATGCAATGCCAGAATTACACAGGGGTGGAAAACAACCTAAAATCGATACAGAAACCCACAAAGGAGAATATTTGCAGCTCAGGGTTGAAAAGAAGGGTCTTTTGTTGCTCTCTGAGCTTGGCTGTTTTCTTACAGACATTTCACCACCCAAACTTCTGCCCTGAAACACCCTGCAAGAAAACAACCAAGCTCCAAGAGACCCCCCTCAATATAAACCTGCGTGGTGCATCGCTCACAGCACAAACGTCTTCCCCAACTTTCAAAAGAAATATTTGCATCTTTCTTTCTTTCTTTCTTTCTTTTCAACTTGGCCCCCGTATGACGAGAAGCGTCTTGAAGGGTTCTCTCTTGGTGAAGAACTCAAGCAGAACATTCAATTCCCTCTCCCACTTTCTTCACTGAGTGGCGCAAAAGGCCATTCCTTAGGATGGTAGCCTTTGCTGAATAAACAGCAAAGGGATCGGGGGAGTCCATTCTTCTCTTTGTTCTTCTCTTTCTGAAAAAACCGCTGGAGGATCTTGACTATTTTCCCATGGGGGGGGGGGGAACACTTTTCCACACAGCCTGTTGCCTAGAAATTAAACGCGACCTCCCCTTCTACTTAAAAGGAGGTAAAGCTGCCTTCAGAATGTGTCAAGGTCCATGCCAAAAGGTATGGCTGTTTGCAGGGAAACTGAAGCCTCCTAAGAAGCAAGTGATTAGGCATACAGACACTTTATTTATCTTTATTCATGCTTTGGGTTGGTGAGTAGACATGTTGGGGGGAAAAAAAGAGGGGGCATTGCTTCCTCTTCCCCCCCCCCCCCAAATCACTTTGCATTTTCCCCTCCCATTTTGACAGTTTGTTTCTGAATTTTTCCTGAGAAATGATTACAATGAAATAAGCTGTAAAATTGCTAGGGTGCAAAAGCATCTGATTTAGAGTTGATGTTTTCCCCTCCAAATTAAGAAATAAATGAATATTTGATGTCACACTGACAGGGGACATGCTGCTTCCAGAAAGTCATAAAAATGAAAAAAGGACAAAAATAAGGGATCAGCTGCAATGGAATGCACTGATAGGATTCAGAACATGATTGATTAGACACTTGATTAATGTATCAAAATGGGTGTTCTGCCTTATTTTCTCTTCTGGGTTTTTTTTTCTTTCTGAACCTAGATACATTTTATATTTTAAAGTACAGGCAGAAATGTCCAGAATATACATTTTCCCCCTTATTATCAAGTTGGTGATCTCTTGTTTTCAAAGATAAAATTTTGTGTGCCAGTTTTAACTAAACAGACCAAAATGAAAAGATGCTAAAGTCCTTAAGAGTTTGACAGACCTGTTTGTTATAAAAACTAAACATTTAATGTAAATTAAATCACTGCCATTTGTCATTATCCTGTGAATAAAAGCCACTGTTCAGTTGCATACACTAAACACACGTTTATGAAGAAATTAAGTGTTCATTCACATTTCATTAACAAGAAAGCTGTAATTGGAAAGGATTTTAAACAATAAATATGCCTCCGTTTCCCCTCAAATTCTACTTACTTTTAAAGTGGGGAGGAAGGTGGCAAAAGAAAAAAAGCCATAATGTTTTTCCCATGGCTTCAACATCTGCAGAAAGGTTATACTGAGAAGATGAACATACCTTGAAGCAAGGTAGCAAAACCTACTGAACTGCCTTAGTGCGCGAGTGACAGTTATCTGAGTGTGTCGTTTTGGTAAATGATTATGGTTTCCAAGAAGATATATTGAAGTTCTTCCAGGCTTTTCTTCCTGGTAGAGTAATTCTACAATCCTTGGCAACAGGTGAGGGAATTTCAAAAGATGTGCAAATAAACCTATCTCCATGAGTTACTGGTATTTAAAAGAATTATTTACCTGCTACAGGGAGGTCCATCTTTGCTCGTTTCAATTCTGCCATGGAGCTCTGGAGCTGTTCTATTACAAAATCATCATCATAGAAGAAATCTTTGGCGAGAGCCTCCTGAAGAAACTGCACCAGGTCTTCCATCTGCAATTTTATCAGGTGTTCTAAGGTGGCATGGAAGGAAAAAAAAACTTAGAACTTACAACGTATTATTTTAGTGGCCAGTTTGGATGCTTGTAACTGGCATGTACTTATGATGGTTGCAACATCCCTGGCTTACGTGATCGCCTTTTGCAACTTTCTCATGAGCAAAGTCAATGGAGAAGCCAAACATTAGGAACAGACATCTAACTTAACGACTGCGGCGATTCACTTAACAACAGTGGCAAGTAAGGTTGTAAAATGGGGCAAAACTCACTTAACAACTGTCTCGCTTAGCAACAGAACATTTGGGTTCAATTGTGGTTTCTGAACAGCTACTTTACTGGGAGTTTTCAGCCGCTCTGGAGTCCCTGGTGTTTTCCAAGCTTGGCTGTTCTCTTGTGGATGGTTTCACTGCCAAGCTGTGTGCACTGATGATGTTACCTAGTTTGGTAATGAAATGTCTGCAAGAAAGCAACCAAGCTCAGAGAACACCAAGGACTTCACAGTTCAAGCCTGAGCTACAAATATTCTCTTCTATCACTTTTCAGTCAGCTAGAAATAAGGATGTCCCAAGTGTGGTCACTCAAAACAAGGGCTGACCATGTCAGGTGGCCAGAGAGCATTTAAAGCCAAGGCAAAGCTCTTACTTCTGTGCAGTTTCAGAATGGTGTAGGCCATTGCAGTAAGAACTCGCTCTCCTTCAAGTACGTAGATATCCCAGATCCTGAGGGTTAACCTAAAGGGAGTCTGCAATGAAAGAACCGCAGGGATGTGTCAGGAAATTAACAAATTATCATCTCTGGCCCAGAGGGCCAGCTGGGCTCATCATGAAAACAACAGCTAAGGCTACTCACACGGTCAAGGAAACACTGGAAAAACCACTTCATTGTGTAAAAGCTGGTGTTGATCTCCTGGGAATCCTGCCAAGAAGACACAGTTCACCAATTTTAGAAGATAAAATTGGCACAGAGCAGAATGCAAATGTGGAGTTAACTACACAGTGTGTTCAAAGTGTATTTCTCCCTCTCGGGACTTCCTTTCCAGACCCTTGTGCTGCCTTGCTGTATAACTACACGTAGTCCTCGACTTACAACAGTCTGTTCAAACTTAGATCGGCACTGGAAAAAGTGATTCATGACCACTTTTTACACTTATGACTGTTGCAGCATCCCCTTGGTCACACGATCGACATTCAGATGGCTTGGCAAGTAATTCATACTTATGACAGCTGCAGTGCCCTGAGGTCATGTGATGCCCTTTTTCGACCTTCGGACAAGCAAAGTCAATGGGGAAGCCAGATTCAGTTAACAACCTTGTTACTAACCTGACAACTGCAGCGATTCACTTAACAACTGTGGCAAGAAAGGTTGTAAAATGGGGCAAAACTCACTTAATAAATGTCTCGCTCAACAACAGAGATTTTGGGCTCAATTGTGGTTGTTAAGTCAAGGACTACCTATACTAGTAGGCGTCTTGAAAGTTTTTGCTTGGTGGCACTCAATACCACCAAATATGCTAGCTAGTGCCTAACTGGCAAATCACCACTTTATGGTAAGTCTAGCGACAGAGGTGTTGCAAAACCACTGTTCAGCTTCTAGATGTGTGCTTTGTCTCCAAGGTGCTTAAGAGCAGGGCCCCCCAACCCATGCAAGCAATGGTCTGTGCATGTCTGTCTGTCTGTCTGTCTGT
>JAEANM010028882.1:0-10285 GCA_017656035.1 Myanophis thanlyinensis | reverse complement strand
ATAAATAAATAAAGTGTGAACTGTGCGAAAAAGTACTCCATTTTATATTTTCTAAAAGTCCTCCAATCAGTTATATCAGACGACTGATGGTCCTAAGTGTTTTGAGATGAAGAAAAATTATCCCAGATTTAGTACTGTAGATTTCTATAAATTTGTATACAATATTGTCATTCTTATTTTTAAAACCCCTCCTAATGATTGCAGGTATGAAAATTGCCATATTTGGACCCCAGTGAATGTATGTGTGAATTTAGAAATTTTTGCTCCAATTTGCATCATTTATTTAAAAAAATTACATTTGCCATTTGCTTGACCATTTAGCTAGCATAAAGAGATGCTTCTGGAGTTATTTGCAATCACTTTTGCTTTTACCTCCCTGAATAATATCTTCTGCACACTTGGCCAGCATGTATGGACAAGTTAAGCATGGTCCCAATAGAGATCTTTGAGAAACTCTTCTCCTTACTTATCTCCCCTGAGAAAATCACCCAGTTATTGCTACTTTTTGTTGATGTTGTTCCAGAAAATTAAATGTATTACTGAAGATAAAAAAAAATATGCAATTAGGAATAAGGAAGTAATTCACCTAAAGGAGCTTTGCAGATCCATGAAGCATTATAGGAACAGGGAACTGTCACCAAATGACCGTCTCCAGGCAGCATCTGAAGGCACAGCTGCTGACTGTCTGTTAGAACCCTGAAACACAAAATGACGAAATGAATTTTTATCTGTCTTACATGGTTTTACATGTAAAATGAACTCCACATAGTGAATCATAATACTACAATTTAACACTTAGCACTAGAAAATTTTTCAAATATCCCACTCCCTTTAGTCTTATGAGGTTTGATCTGACAAACAAAAAATCCCAAAACACCTCCCCATCAGCAATCAGTATCCAGATAAGCATAAATTAACTTCAAGATTCGCAATAGTCAAGAAGTAAACAATCAAAGAACTGCCAACAAGCTAGCAGTAAATAGCCCAACCAAAGAACCTCTAAGAACACAGCAACATTGACAGCACAAGACAGTAAAATATAAACCCATAACAAACCCCACTTCTTACTGGCACTGATGATGTTATTTAGTTTGGGTAATGAAACATCTGCAAGAAAATAACCAAGCTCAGAAGTCCAGTCTCTTCATCTTAATATGGAATTTCCTTAATAAACCCCCAAACAAATGAACAATTGAGGGGACCTTTCAATAGGTTCTTTTGTTTGGGATTTTATTAAGGAAGTTTCATATTAAGATGAACAGCTTGGACTTCTGAACCTTTTGTACACATGATGGAACAAAGTTCTTTTTTATAGGAAGTAGAATGATGCGGAGAGCTTAACCATCTTTAATCAAGCATAAACCAATTCCCTTTTGGGGGAAGGTTAAGAAGACGCTAGGTCTGCAGTTGTGAAGAATCCTGAAGGAAACAGATCATTGGCATTTTTCACATTAAATCCAGTCTGGGCATTTGAAATGATTGCTTTTGTGAATTACCTGTGGCATACCACAGACAGGAGAACATGACTGCTTTTGTGAATTACCTGTGGTATGACCCAGACAGGAGAACATGACTGCTTTGTCTCAGTGATGCTTAATCTCTCAGCTGCCTTTGATACCTTGGATTATAGGTGTTCCTTTAGACCAGGGGTGGGCAATTACGGCTCCTTCATGACTCATGGACTTCAATTCCCAGAATGGCTGGCTCAGGAATTCTGGGAATTAAAGTCCATGAGTCATGAAGGAGCCATAATTGCCCACCCCTGCTTTAGACCATTTTTAAAGGTTGGAGGGAAGAGTGGGGGGGGGATACAGAGGAGATAGTTCCAGTCAGACTGGGAAGAAAAATCTAGTTATCTATTGTGGTGTTTTACAGAGTTTTATGTAACCCCTCCTCTAAAACATGTACCCAAAGTCACTACAGAAGCATGTCAATTTGTGTCATAGAGCTACATATTATCAGTATCTTGACAATATTCCTCCCAGTCACTGCAGGCTATTAGCGACTGGATTGGGGCAAAATATCTTTGATTTAGTCTTAGCAAGCCGGATTGGCCTGGATAAGGCCTTTTCCTATTTAAAAGAATCCTAAGAGTGTAATTAACATACCCTAATTTCTGTATATGAGAACAATTAAATAAAAACGCACAACCCATATGAAGAAAATTGCTTAGATTTACCTTTCTGTTATCTTGTTTTCCATTGTTGACAGCATTCTTTTTGGGAAGAAAGTTGGGCCAACTGCATGAAGCCATATGTTTTCAGAGATTATTTCAGCAAGCCAGTTCTGCAGTTGATGAACAGAATCAATAGGAACAGTCATGATGTTTAGAAGCCTCCAGCAGTCCAGCAAGTCATCGGAGATAAATTTCAGCCACAGACATTTTTCAGCAAATAGACTGTATATGGCATAAATAGGTACTTTCCAATCAGTTAAAATGGTACTGAATAACTATTTCTGGTCCAGGAGCATTCTTTCTTGTATAGCATGACCAGCATTACCCATGCAGAATATATTAATTGCAATTGCTTAGTCACTTCAATACTCTCAGAATGTTAGTACATTGCAGTATGCCACTAGTTGGTGGGATGTGGCAGCTGTATGTTGGTCTTGCAATATAGAGATACTAGCTTGCACTGAATAGCATGAACATGTTTGAGATAAAAAAAAATGGTTGGAATGCATTATACTAGCAAAAGTGGCAGTAAGGTAAAGGTAAAGGTTCCCCTTGCACATACGTGCTAGTCATTCCCAACTCTAGGGGGCAATCCTCATCTCCATTTCTAAGCTGAAGAGCCAGCGCTGTCTGATGATGATTCTGTGGTCATGTGGCTGGCATGACTAAATGCCAAAGGTGCACGGAGCGCTGTTACCTTCCCTCCAAGGCAGTCCCTATTTTTCTATTGGTATTTTCTACATGCTTTCAAACTGCTAGGTTGATAGAAGCTGGGGCAAGTTACAGGAGTACACACCGTTACACAGTGCTCAGGATTCGAACCGCCAAACTGCCAACATTTCTGATTGACAAGCTCAGCATCTTAGCTACTAAGCCACCATGTCTCCACAAAAAAATGAGTATCATCACCTTATTATTAACAGAAAAGTTAGCAATCTAGTTTATTTCTTTTCTACTTTATTAAAAAGGTTTATATGAATACCTCAATTAGTTAAATCCATAAGACTAATGGTGGCCAATATCTATGGATCTGTTGACTGTGGCAACATATAGTATTTGGAATATTGAATATAAGAAGTCTTTATGGTACACACCATGAATTAACAAATTAAATGAAAGAAAAAAATAGATATAGCATGTGTTACTGAAATTAAGAGAGGACAGATATATTTGAATGAATGTGGCCTGGTCTTGCGGAGGCAAGTGGAATAAATGTTCATGGAACTTTAGACTTTAGTTATGAATGAAACAGCAAAGCTATTTGCCAGAAAGTATGAACTGCTATCATCTAGGTTACTGTGGATGCAAAGGAATGTAAGAATTCATAGGTTGGTGCTAATTGCATGTCACGCTCTAGTGACTTGAGTTAGCGAAGGGGATAAATTTAGGCCAAAACTGTGAAACATTCTGTATGTGATCTAGGGCATTAGCTCTTAGGTGACATGAATAGATCTGTAATAATAAGATAGGATAGTAATTGTGGGGCACTGGGAGAACAAAGAATGAGTGAATATAGGGATTATTTGGTAAGTAACTGATTAAAAAGGCCTGATTATATTGTAGACATGATTTAAACATGTTTATTCACATATGGAAAAGGAATAAATGTAAATTTTAAAGCATAATTGTTCATGAAAAAGGATGGAGAAAATTAATAAAGAAAACAAAGATGATTACATGTTCTGAATAGCAATAGCAATAACACTTATTGTTATTGCTTATAAGCAGTATATAGTATATAACAATAACACTTATTGTTATTGTTTATAAGCAGTATATAGACTGTTTCACAGCCCTCTCTAAGCGGTTTACAGAGACAGCATATTGCCCCCAACAATCTGAGTCCTTATTTTACCCACTTCAGAAAGATGGAAGGCTGAGTCAACTTTGAGCCTGGTGAGATTCGATTTGCCAAATTAACCACTACACCACCTTCTAATAAGTGATTATCATTTTTGGTAGTGTCAAGAATGAATAAAATGGTATGGGAAAAAAAGAAGTAAAATGAAAAATAGAATAGCCTCAGGAAGAGAAAATACAAGTTAGTAAGAAAAACTAATCAAGGATAGATTAACCTCCTAAGAGAATGAAAGGGAAATGCCCATAAGGAATAACGATGCAGAAGCTGCTTGGAATTAAATGAACTTTGAGCAAATCTTATCCCAGTTAATCAATTAAACTATGTAGTAATATGCAAGAGGTTTAAAATTTCATAATTTCCTTTTCACAAAGCATCTTCGATAAGATATGATTTGCTTTGGAAAATGGACTAAAGGGGGAAAAAAATACTTGCACAGCACTTTATTCCACTAGGTGGCTCCAGAAATTCCAGATCTCCATTCGAAAGTTAGACATTACCCCTGATTATAATTAATTGGTATTCCCCAATTATTACTGAAAATAAAGAATTCTTTCCACAAAACTGCTAAAAGCAAAAAGAAAGCAACACCAGTTGCAATTCAAGTATTTGCATGTCAAATCACTAAAATCATTGGGCATTAGCTCTTGTAGAGATAGTAAACTTTCCCTTCCCTAAGAGTTCTTTACAGTTATTTGCAATATATCTGGTGATGATGGAGCTTGGTAACTTAAAGGGGAAGGATGTGTGTGTGTGTGTGTGAAAGTTTAAAAGTTAATTCTAATTAATGCAGAAGCAGTGTGAAATTAAAATATAAACAGCTGTATAAAAACAGAATGTTTCCCAAATATATGAATCGGTGCATCATACACCACTCTGTGTTTTTCATTGTTTTCTTCATATAATATAGATTGTGGAAACAAATGTTATTTAATTATTTCAATTTATTTTCCGCCTACTTATTTTTTATTCAAACTTATATAGTCACCAATATGATTCTGGGAGACAAACAGTTAAAACAAATAGAAAAATAGCAAAAAGAATTTCAAATAATTTTAAAACAAGAAAATAACAATATAAAAGAATCAAAAAACCCTCATAAAATATTTAAAACTCATGAAATATTCCCATTCATTAAAACAATATATTTTACTTACATTGTACACAGTAAAGCTGTGTAGAAATAAGTTTAAAAAGTATTAGAAACAAATGTTAAAAACGGGATAATTATTATTCTCTTTTTTAAAAAAAATCTTTGTGACATATGCCTAAATCATTTACCTTTTCTTCAATGGTAGCCAAGGTTATGAGTTCAGCTCCTTTAAATTGGCTGCACATGTATTCTGCATCATTTTTATTGATCACCCCAAATGTAGGCAAATAATAACAGTTTTTATTGAAGTATATCCAGGAATGGTAACAGTACTTGCTTTTCAGTTCTTAAAAAAGAAAAAAACAATACATACCTGATCAACATTCATAAAATATTTGTTTAAAATAAAGCATTAAATTAACATTTTATCAAAGTAGCGGTGAAAGGAACGTATGATTATCTGTATCTGTTATATTTTCTTTATATAATTTCTTGATTAAAATATGATACTGTTTAATACTAAACCAACTTATTTGTCTGGATTTAATTTAAGAGTAGGTATCCTCTTCCCCAGAATATATTGCTTTCTTAAGTTCATTCCCTGCATCTATCCCATTTACTTTATGATATCCTTGTCACTAGCCATGGTCTCAATTATTTTTGAAGAGGAAAACAACTTCTTAAAATGAAAATGGGGGGTCCTTGATGCAAACAATACTGGACAAGATATAAAACAAAGCTATATTTTCTAAAATGCATTGGTGAGTTGGTATTGCAAAATTAAATCACTAGGAGAAAACAATACGTTCTCTCCTTTTCTGATACTGGGAACCTTTGACACAGACACATAGCAGACCACACTGTCCTTATGTATAAGAAGTTACTTCCCTGTAATTGATTTTTTTTTTTTACTCCGAAGCATTTACATATATGGATTATATTTGAATCTCCGTATTTGTGGGATTTTTTTCACAGATTCTTTTTTTCCACAATGCCAGTAACAAAACTTATCATACTAAGAATAATGCTAAAAGATTTGGTTGTTCCTCACTAAGTGAGGTGAGGCATAAGTGTCTTCAATCTCACAGTCAGACATTGAGCATCACAGAGTAGGATGGGGTGTCTGTGTTACGCTACTTGTTCTTAAAATACTTCTGTGCTTATGTGAATACCCATGGATTCTAAAGCCTAACTGCACAACTACTATTGAGGAGAAGGAATATAAATCAGATTTTCAATGCTGATGAAATTGTGTTATTTTGAAAGACTATATGGTAGCTATTGAAGAGAAGGCCCCAAGATTTAAAATGGCATGAGATTGGGTTCATTGCTAGTTTGCAGCAATGTAATATGTCGCACTTGTCAAAGCCTGGATTAGTATGTTGCACAACAACGTTTAAAACCATGTTCAAAGAGGTCAAATAAAAGAAGCAGTGGCTTCCCATCACAATGTCCCTGATAGTGACAATTTCTACATCAATATGGCCTTTAATGTTCTTTGCTGTTTTAACCTAACCAACAATGAGAAGCAAAACTATTCAATTCAATTTCAAATTTTATTGATCACATACACAGTCATACATGGTACAATATGCAGTATGCTTACGCGACTGCCCACGACCACAGGTAAGTTAGGGCAGAATGGGAGGGGTAGGGTAGGGAATAGGTTAGGAATAAGTTGGGGGTAGTTGGGAAGGTGGGTACATCGTGTATGTGTAGATACAGTCGTGGTTCCTGTTATAGACCTGAGTATTCTTGTGGTTCCTGGTTTAATGTCCGTATTGCCTGTGGAAATAAGCTTTTTCTCATTCTTTCTGTGTTTGCCTTCAGAGAGCGAAAACGCTTTCCTGACTGCATCGTGATAAATAGTCTATTGTTAGGGTGGCTGGGGTCCTTTGTTATCTTCTTAGCTTTGGTCCAGCAACATTTGTTGTAGATGGAGTGCAGCTTAGGGAGTTTGGTGCGGACAATGCGCTCAGCTGAGTGTACCACCCTCTGTAGTGTTTGTCTGTTTTGCATGGTGCTATTCCCAAACCAGGTTGTGATGTTGCCCATCAGGATTCTCTCTACAGTGCAGGAATAGAAGTTCCTAAGCACCTTCAGTGAAAGTCTGAAGTCTCTCAAGCATCTGAGGTGGAAGAGACGTCGGGCTTTTTTTACCATGGTGTTGATGTGAAAGGTCCATGACAGGTTCTTTGAGATGTGCACACCGAGGTATTTGAAGCAGTCCACTCTCTCTACCAGGCTTCCGTTGATGACCGGGGTCTGGTAATTCCTTTCCTGTTTTGCACTGAAGTCCACTACCAATTCCTTTGTTTTGCTGACATTAAGAAGTTTGTTTTCCAGATACCATTTCTCTAGGTTTGTGATCTCTTCTAGATAGGCTGTCTCATTGTTGTCAGAGATCAGACCCACCACGATGGTGTCATCAGCAAATTTGATGATGGTAGTGGAGTTAGTAGTGGCCGTGCAGTTGTATGTGTAAAGGAAATACAGTAGGGGACTTAGAACACAGCCTTGGGGTGCTCTGGTGTTGAGCGTGAGTGAGGTCCACCCATCCTTACAGCCTGTGGTCTCCCGGTCAGGAAGTTGGAGATCCACTGGCATAGGGTGGGCTGAGTCCCAGGTGTTCCAATTTGATGGGAGTTTGGAGGGAATTATTGTGTTGAACGTGGAGCTGTAGCCTACAAAGAGCATCTTGACATAATTCCCTTTTCTGGTGCCCAGGTAGGTAAGTGATGTGTGGAGAAGGTGAGAGATGGCATCATCAGTTGAGCGGTTTCTATAGTAGGCAAACTGTAGGGTGTCTAGTGTGTCCAGTAGTGCGGTAGTGATGAGATCTCTGACCAGTCGTTCAAAGCATTTCATCACTATCGGGGTCAGGGCTACAGGACGGTAGTCATTGAGGGAAGCTGGGTGTGGTTTCTTGGGGACTGGAACAATGGTGGACTCTTTGAGACATGTAGGGATTATCGAGTGAAGTAAGGAGAGGTTGAATATCTCCATGAACACAGGTGCTAGCTGGTCAGCACAGGATCTTAGGATACAACCTGGGATGCCATCTGGTCCTGCTGATTTCCTGATGTTCACTCTCTTGAATTCTTTCCTTACTTCGTGTTCAGAGATGGTGGGCGTGTTTCCATCATTGGTGTTCTTTTCCTGGCTGTAGTCTATGGTTAGACTATGGTTAGAATTTCAACGTTAGCATTGGAATTGCTAGTTCCATTGTTTCCGTTGACTGCATTCTCAAAGCGGGCATAGAAGATGTTCAGCTTGTCTGCCAGGGACGTATTTGCAGTCATCTCATCAGATGCAGATGGGTGTTTATAGTCCATTATTGTTTTTAGGCCTTGCCATAGGCTTCTGGAGTCACTCTGTTGGAGCTGTAATTCTAATTTTCTCCTATTGCACTGCTTGGCCTCCTTCACCGCTTTCCGCACTTTATATGATGCAGCTTTATATGGGTCCCTGTCACCTAACGTAAGTCCCGCGTTGTAGGTAGCAGTGCGAGATCTCAGGGTATCGCGGATGGTCTTATCTATCCACGGTTTTTGGTTGGGGAATGTTCTGATGGTTGTTTTTTGTGCAGTGTCGTCTGCTAGTTTCCTAATGAATCCCACAACGGCTTCCGTAAATCTGCTGATGTCATCTGTGCTGCATCTGAACATGTCCCAGTCTGTGTCTTCTAGTGCATCTTGTAAGGCAGCCACTGATTGTTCTGTCCAGTGCTTGACCTCAAGTTTAAAACTCTAGCATCTCACATCTCCCAAGATCCTGAAGGATGGAACTGGTCCTGACTCACATCTTGGTTACCTGATTTGGGATCCTGGGAAAGGAAAATTATGTAAATTTTTCTGTTAGTATTATTTGCCTTTGTATTAGTCTCCTCAGTCAAACCTATTGGCAAGAGTACATATGAAAATCTATAATGCTCTGAGCGGTTGATGAGTGAGCCCCATTTTGTGGCATCTCCTGTTTAACTCAATGCCAGGGGAAGGAATGTGTGTGAGAGCAAAGCGAGAGACAAAAGCCCCTATACCTAAAAGTGGCAAAGGCATATAAACAAGGTGAACAAAAACCAGGAAAAGCTCCCTCAGGGAAAGGAACCAAGTTGTGTTAAAAAGAAAACAAAAGCACAAAAGTTGGGTTTGAGCACATGGCTCCTCCCCAAGTCTCACCAACAAAGGAGTTGGGCCTGCATGGGACACCCCTCCCTACCAACTCTGGAGGATAAAAAGAGGTCCTGAAGTCAGCCCAGTCCTCAGACTTGACCGTTTCTATCCTTCTGGGTAGTGTCTGGCAGCCTAGTAGTGGACACTGGGTAAGTGTGGATGAGTGATTGTGTGTGTGTCTGTGTGTAAGAGAAAAAATATATCAGTAAAAGTTTGCTGTTATTTGAAATTCAGTGGCTCTCTTTGTATTTTAAAGAACTGTTTGTGCCTAAACGTTCAGTTGATTTGAGATTAAGTGTGGCAATTTTCCAGGCCGGTGAGTGTGTGAGTGATTGACCAGAAGCTGAACTTGTGTAACAGTATCAGCAGGAATACCTGCAGATAAAGGTGAACCAAACCTTTCATAAAGAACTTCACTTCACCACTGAATTTTAAAAAAATAAGATGACATTCACTAAAGGGCAGTGAGCAAGGGCTGTTACATATAATATTAAGGATGATAGTGCCACAACTTGGCATTTGGAGTGTGAAAGGAACGCCAAAACACAAATAACCTGACATTGCAGGGATTGAATCTGGAAAGAATTTTACCTACTAACATAAGTAGTTCTCATGGATTGTTTCTGAGAAGTAAAGAGTCTCACTTTTACTTTGGCCATGAGGAAAGGAGGGATCAAATCCTGAAAGCAGTGAGATACAAGGAATTGAAGCTGAAATGTACATCAGCACCTCATGAGCAGAAAGAAGAACAGGGCAGTTCAGAAGTTAAGGACAGTTAACCAGCAGCAAGACCGAACAGTGGAGTAAACCTTGATATAATAAGGATGCATTGAAAGAATTACTTGCAATAAGATGTGCTTGGAAACCTTGCCTTTAAAAGATGCATCTGAAGAATTCAAATTAAAATTAAAATTAAAATTTTATTTGTCACATGCACAATCATACATGGTACAATATGCAGTGAAATGCTTACGCAGCCATTCACG
>JAEANM010028881.1:0-10285 GCA_017656035.1 Myanophis thanlyinensis | reverse complement strand
ATTCAGATTGATTGATGGACTTTGCATATCTCTATTTCCACGGAAGTAAAATCTATTTTTTACAATTCAGTGTCTGTTTATGCTGGTTGGTGTATTCTACCACACCACTCTCATTACACTTCACTTTGCACTCATTATCTTAACAGGGGACTTTCCTTAACAGTCTTGATAGGTGGATAAAAGTGCCAAATCCAGTCTGATTGACTGTGAAATGAACCATAAGAATAATTACTGTGAACCATGTGTCCATGCAAAATATTTTAAAAATCTTGAGTGTTTATTATTTTTTCTGCTTTTACTTAAAGTTTTATTATGTTTGTTGTGTTCTGTGTACATAGAACCATACTTTGTGTGATGAGTGGCTATATAAATAAATGTGCATGAAAATCAAATCAACAAATACATGCAACTATGAATTTCTTGGCAATACTTTTAAAAATGCCATAGTTTTGCCCACTATCCAGTGAATGTAACAACTCTGATTTCTAAGTAGACATCTATAGAATTATACAATAATAAGTATCGGAAGATAGGAATAAAAGGATAATTGAAATTCCAGCACAAATATTTGTTATTATGCAGAGCTATGCAGATTAAATTGAATAGAAAGATTAGACAGACATCTAAAAAACCAATAGCAATTTTATTCTAGCATTCTAATAATTAATTGTTATGTTACTGTAGATCAGTTCACGTACCTAGTAAAGGATAAAGTTCAGATCTCTCCTTGGTTAAATATGCTTTGTAAATCATTCTATTTTTAAAAAAATGAGGGTAGGGAAAAGGGGAGAGAGAAAAAAATGAAATGTACGCTAACATTTCCCAAATTGCCTTGGAAGAATTACTAATAGTATATCACATTGTCTTTGTAGGGAAAGAGCCTTCTTTACTTAAATAATTTAATGTTCAAGAATTACTGTATTCCAGACCAGTTGCAGCTTCTAGATTGGGCAGCCCCAAGAAGGGGTGTTTAATACAGAAATGATTATGAGAAAAGATTCCCAATCCAGGAAATATTATAATTGGTGCACAAAGATGAAACATCTTTGGAATCAAAGCCATTCCATCTCTCTCAGATTAAATTCAAGACTGTTCTTCCCCATCTAGATTCTCACAGCATCCAGGCACTGAGAAAGAATGTCAACCATACCTCCTGCTCAACCCAGAATTAAGATATATAGTTAAGTATCATCTTCCTACTGATGATATTTGATTCTATGCCAACACTTCATCTTTTCCAGCTTTATTTGTTAAATCAGGAATACAGAAAAGTTAATCCCTCTGGTGCCTACAATGGAGATTCCTAGGTCTTGATCTCTTATCACCTACTACCATTAACTAAACCTCTGCAGAATACTGCCTTCCTCTCTCAGTCTTTGAAGATGGTCCAGAAGGATACAATGATCAATATCAATAATTGAGCAATTAATCATTTGTCTTATTCTGTTCTTGCCACAGAAGTGTTCTACATATGTTTTGTTTATACCTGGGCTTTGAACTCTGGCTGAAAAAGTACAAAAAATCCATTTCCTCCTGAATTTTCTGCAAGTGCAATCCTCTTAATACTCTTAATGACCCCCCTCTCCAAAATGGGAAGGCTGAAAGCAGCCTAGTAATTATTTAAAATTGCCAGGTTGAGCAATAGTGTCTTGAGGAAGGGTCACATACTATTTCTTTTTTAGATGAACCACATTCTTTTCCAAGGAAGCATCCCATCACATTGTCCCTACCATCTCCACAGATCCACATACTTACAGCTGAAAAAAGATGTATTATTTGCCTCATGAGTAATATCAATCTAAACTGTTCCTTTTGTTTAACATACAGTATATCCAACTAGACATAAGCAAAATTTTGTTGTGCCTGAGAGAAGAAACAGTGAAAACACAATGCCTTTGATGTAACATATATTCCCAGAACTGCTGAAGTAGATACAGTATAACAAAGGATACATTTTCTTCCTATAGACATAACAAGAGGATGTGAGAAATCATCCTCCAATAGTAGAGATCTTAGCAAAACAAACCATCTGCTTTGCTGAAAAGGGATGTTTCCTGAACCTATTCAACATTTAAAGGTTTAGGCAGCCAGAGCAAACTCTTTTTCTTGGGCAGCTATCCACAAGAAGCTCATAGCTTCAACCTCAAACTGCCTACCATGGACCTCATCCCATTCCTAAGCGATCCATAAATGCCTATCATCCCTGTCTTATTGTCCCCATTTATTTGTATTTATTTCCTTCATTTATGTTCATGTTCATACTTGTTATCTTGTACATGTTTGATAAATAAATAAATAAATAAATAATAAAAGACAAAATCGTACTTACGCTTTCTCTGTAATACCAAGAAATTGATAGACTGTTCCAGGGTTCACAACACCTTTCATCTCAACCAATGGGAGCTCTTCAAAGAAGTAGTGGGGCAGTTTAGATTTGGAATAAGTGAGGGCATCACAGCTTACTAATCCTGGATAAAACATCATCATCCGTGCAGCAAGATTAACTTTTCGTCCAATCACTAACATGGAAAGAAAAAGAGAGAAGCTTGCAATTGTATGTACATTTCTTCTCAACCAGTATTGCAAAGAAGATGAAGTCTAGGATTGAGTCATTTAAAACAATTGACTAAAGTAACTTTATTATAGAATATACTTTTGCTAAACCAAAAGATGGAACAGAACTTCTTTCACCATTTAGAAAGACCAACGGAAATGTCAGATTCACTGTTACAGACTCCTGGGAAAGGAAATCCCAATTCTCTATGTGATATTTCTTCCTCCCCAAAAGTCTCCAAACTTGGGATTAAAAAAAGAAAACTTGTAGATTGATTTAGCTTTCATAGTACTACACCAACAAATGAGTCTCTTTAGGGAGAAGCCTTTGCAGGACCCAATGAATAAACAAAAGCAAAGGAATCCAAAATTGCTGACTAACACCTGACTTCTCTTTGATATTGGAGCAGAATCTTTCTTCCGAAAACAAAACCAGCATTATCAGTAAGTTGGGAAGTCATCATTCTGAGCCTTAATGGTTCTTCAAATTTTGATAGGCATCAGGATTAACCTTCTGGGAGTGGCATCCTGGTTACTGACTTTTCTATCCACAGAGATCTAAATAGCTCTTGCTGCTTTGAGCTGTTTTATAATAACAACAATTATTTTTGGAGTTGGTTATAAGATGGTATAAATGTTTTAACAACTGTTGTTTCTTGTCCTGCTCTTTGGTGCTTTGGAAAACAGATTGACCTATTTAATAAATAGGTCAATAACTATTAAATATGTATATTTAACTTTATTACTATCTGTTTCCAGTACGTTATTTGATTGCTAACATTTATATTCATTACAACTGCACCTGTATATTCATGCCTCACACGATGACCAACGACGCCACAGAAAACTGGCCCACCAGTGACCCCAATAGAAACAATTCTACAACACAAAATGGAACAAAAGTAACTGAATGTGCAAAGACTGTTTGATATTTACATGATAGGCTACACTCTAAGCTTCTTTAGATTTCCTGGGACAATGACTTACCTGCAATTATCTGTCCATCATGGAATCTACAAAGTATTTTGCTTAAAATCCCAGCATCTTCATTTTGTACCATCCCCATCACTGTTCCTCACTTTCTTGTTCCATTTCTCAAAGCCATACCTATAGTACATCCATTACCCATTGAGCACGCTCAGCTATTCTTTGCAATTTTCTCTGATTGTGTGTGATTTTTAACTAAGATTTTCTGTAATTTTACAAACCTTAGGTCGCCTCAGTAAAGATTTTTATAACCTTCCTTTTGTGCTAGATGATGCAGTTTTAGTTACATAAACAATTCACTTACAGTCTGCACACAAAAGAAAGAAAAGTAGGAGAGATGCATCTGTTTTCTCATTTCAGAAAATGTAATGGATGTTTCTTAAAAATAAATGGGTATGATGTAATCTTTAACACCTTGTTGTTCTGACAGATACCCAAACCATCTTTCTCCTTCATATTGTATCTTTAATACAGGAAGAAGGGCATATTCTTGGGCAAATGATATTGATGATGGCAGTGGTTGAATTGTCTATTTTCTTACAACGGGAAATCTTAATTTTAAATGAAAAGTTGCCTTATAGACCATAACCACAACCATGAACAAATCCCAACAACTTTTTGCTATCATGTTTTTATTATGTTTCTTCATCCTCAACTCATACCTGATGCAGTCAATAGCTAAGTAGTCCTAGTGTCAGGGTTCCACACAACATCAGCAACGCAATCAGAACTCCAAAGAGACAAAGTCCAAGGAATAAGATTTTATTGAAGACATTGTTCTGGTACGGTCTGTAGAAATCCCGAATCTAAAGCTTCCGGGATTTCTTCACCCAAGTAAAACTAAAAGTTCCACCCCACTAATTATCACATGTTAATTACCCTCCAACCATTTCAAAAGGAAGTCCAATGACCTCCGAAGACACTTCCCACCCCCAGGTGTGAAGCGCCAGAAAAAGTTCTCATGAGAACCAGACTTAAAGGAATGAAAACAAGATAAGAAAACTGAGTTGCCGTTTTCAACTCCCCCTTCACCTTCTCAGCGACCTTGCAATAGAAAAAGTGTAAATGTGTCAAGATCTACATGGCCCTTAATTTTACTGTATAAAATAGCCTACTTACTACAGTAGAATACCCTCCCACACATCAAACAACCTTTTGGATCTTGACAACTAGCATAGCTCTTCTAGGATTAGTTGTTTTTCAGTCTTTTTAAGAAGGTGCTAACCATAGCAATTTGGATGATAGTTCAGTCTGAAACAATTAACTGACCATTCATTGATGCAGCAAGAGGAGCTCTAATGAGTACCTGTGGCAGGGTAGGGGTTCCCGATAGGAGTAGCAATTCTACAATGTTATAATTTGCTGTTGTATCAAGGAATGGTGGATAGGATTTTATCTCAGACATAAGGAAAAGCCCTGTATAGGATTAAAATAATTTTAGCAAATACATAATGAATCTATAAAGACAGTATCAAAGTCTTCAAAAAAACCCAGACCAAATCTCATTTGAAAGATAAAGCAATACAATTTTAAAATCCTCCTGTCATTTGGGGCATTTTCACACAACTTCTGGCTCAGGCCCTCAAACTGTTTGTAGCAGCCAGTTGCTTCACTGCCAGCATTCTTCCTCTGGTATTTTCGACGTGGCACTTTGTTGCAGGAAGGAAAATATATCCAGGATGGGAGGAAGGATGAAGCAGCTGTGTATCCTACAACTCTGGAGAATACACTTAACAGTGCTATTCTGGAGTAGGTATTTAACCTGTAATTAACTGACTCAGTTTCTCAAGTTAGGAGCCACATAGTGTGAATGTAGGACACAGAATGGATCATTTCATAGCATGAAAGAGTGCTTATGTGTAGAAGGGGCTTTAGATTGCTGATTGTCCCAATAATTTTCCTTGAAACTTAAACCCAAGTCTTAGCTGATACAACTCTTCAAAATGCTACAAATATAGAATTAGAACTAGGATGCAAACATGCAGAGGTGAAATTCAGCTGGTTTGCACCAGTTCTATAGAACCGGTTATTAGAAGAAATCTCCTTTTGTTTTTTTCCCCATGTTACAGGGTTAATCCTGTAAATGAAGCAGTTGTTTCTAGCTTAATCTTTATTGCCTTGCACACAGAAACTGCCTCTCCCCTTATTACATCGTAACTTTGGTGAAGTTTAATTCTGTGCTTGGTGGTATTTAATCCTGTGGCCACACCCACAGAACCGGTAGTAAAAAAAATTGAATTTCACCATTGCAAACATGGCATTCCTTGATATAGAAAGCTGGGGCTTAAGCACTACATGTAATCAGATATATATTGATGATATCCAGAGGTGAAATTCAACCAGTTCTAACCTATTTGCTAGAACCAGTAGTAAATTTTCTAAGCAGTTCAGAGAACTGGTTATTAGAAGAAATCTCCTTTCCCCCCCACTTTACAGGATTAATCCACCCAGCCACGCCCACCAAGCTACGCCCATAGAACTGGTAGTAAAAAAATTTGAATTCCACCACTGGTGACATCCCATTCTCATTTACTTACTTTACTTTCATAAGTGCCGTGGAACAGAAAGTATGGATTTTATGGGCACTATCAAGAGCATTTGTGCTTTCATCTGCTTGTTTATCACCAGGAAGACCAAAGATGCAAAGAAAAGTGCAGCCCTTTTTGGGAAGGAGAAAATAGTACATCAGAGAAGACTGTTTCAAAGAATAGATAAATACAATTCATAAAAGATATTTACTTATTTAGTGTTGCATGCTTTTTCTCAGATCAAGGTACACTATCCTATAGTAATCTAAGTAAAATTATAATAGCACTGTAAATTAATTATTTAAGTATTAATTAAGTGAATTGTCAGTAATGATAGCTGCCTGCAAATCCCAGGATTTCAGATTCAAAAACAGATAGAATTGCAGAAACATCTGGTAAAAAGAAGGGTGGAAATATCTGCTTTTATATTAACAACCGATAGTGTAAAAATGTCACTACAATAAAGAAATTTTGTGATGTGGACTTAGAGACACTATTCATTACTTGCATACCCTATTATTCACCTACCCACCCCAAGAGTTTTCTTCATCCATCCTAGTTGAGGTCTATATACCACTCCAAGTTTGCATAAATAAGGCATTGCAAACCTTAACTGGCCAAATCCTGTGGGCTGAACAGATATATCCAGACTCCCTATTCATTGTATCAGGAGATTTTAACAGTGCTAACCTGGTACATTCAGCATGTGAACTGTCTCACCAGAGGCAAGAATATTTTAGACCACTGCTACTCAACATACCAAGAACAGCTGTGGAATACTCTGATCATTGTATGATTCACCTTGTACCTGTTTATAGACTAAGTCTTAAAATCGTAAAACCAATAACTAAAACAGTGAAGTCTTGGAGTGAAGAGGCAAAGTTAAAGCTATAGGTTTGGCTCGACTGCACAGACTGGAATGTTTTTGAAGTTGCCTCAGCGAACTTGGATGAACTCACTGATACTGTGACATCAATGTTAGCTTTTGTGAGGACTTATGTGTGCTGATCAAAACTTTACACATCTACAATAATAATAAACCTTGGTTCACAGCTAAGCTCAAACATCTATACCAGTGGTGGTGAAACTTTTACTTACCAAGTGCCGAAAAGTACATGCTTTGCGCATGCCATCTGTACTTGCGTGCAGCTCCTCCACGTGCGCTGCCTATGCAACTGCACCATCTGTGAATACATGCAGTTTTTGCACATGCAATGCACTCACGCTGCATGCAGGCACTCTCACACACATGAGCAATCACGTGTGCATGCGCAGGAAAGATCCAAAGACCAGCTGGATTTCCTGCTGCAATGGCGCACATGCACAGCAAAGGCCCGAAGACCAGCTGGGTCTCTGCAATTGTGCATGTGTGCATGTGCAATCACATGTGCATGCTTAGCTGAAGGTAAGTTGGCCAACAGCTTGTGTGCCCAGCAAGATGGCTCTGCATGCCACCTATGGCACCCGTGCCATAGGTTCGCCATCACGGATCTATACCATGGCAAAGAGGAAGTCTATGGGAAATGAAATAGAATGCTGTACAATCAGGCCAGGAATGTATTACAAGGGAGGTCAAGCAAGCAAAGAGAAGCTACTGTGAAAAGCTGAGGAATTAGCTCTTCACAAATGAACCAGTTAATGTATGGAAAAGTCTGAAAAGTATCACTGGAGGAGACCACTGTCAATTACTGCTACCCTGTCCATCTCAGATACATTAACAACAGCCAAGTCTCCTACACCTGACTGCATCCCTCTGGGCCCCCCAACTCAAGCGATTACAGAAAAAAATGTGCAAGGTCTATTTCACAGACAAAAATGTAGAAAAGAACCAAGACCAGACAGGATAACTCACTCTTGCTTGAAAGTCTGTGTTGATCAACTGCTTCTCTAATAAAGATGTGTTATGCTCCTTCTTGCTTCAAACAATCTACTAGAATTTCAGTGCCCAGGAAACTCTCCATTAAGGAGTTGAATGACTAGAGACTGGTGGCACTGAAATCTGTAGTTACGAAAACTTTTGAAAGGTTAGTGTTGGCCCACTTGAAAGCCATCACAGATCTGCTGCTAGACTTTTTAAAATTTGCCTACCACGCAAATAGATCAGCAGATGATGCTGTCAATAGACATTGCACTACATCTTACAACATCTAAAGAACTATGTAAAGATTCCTTTTGTAGACTTCAGCTCAGCATTCAGAACAATCATTGATCACTGAAATCCTCCTGTTTAAATTGATTCAGAAGCTGTGCCTGACCACACTTGTAGATGCATTATAAACTTTCAAATGAATAGGAAGCAGCAGGTGAAGTTAGGGAAAATATATTGAATACCCATTCAATTAGCACAGGAGACCCCCAGGGCTGTGTGCTCTCTCCATTCCTCTTCTCTATATATATCAATGATTGCGTCTTGAAAGATCCCTCTCTTAAAGTACTAAAGTTTGCAGATGCCACAACAGCCATTGGTCTCATTTGAAATACCAATGAGTCTGTATATAGATAGGAGGTAAATTAACTGTCCCTGTAGTATAGCCAGAACAATCTGGAGCTGAATACACTTACAACTGTAGAAATAGGTTTTTGGCCTCCCAGGGTCTCCATGCGGCCCATTTTTGGCCTCCCCGGCCTCCAGAAAGTGGGTGGGGGCTGGTGGGTGGGGTGATGTGGGCATGGCAACCTTCTAGTCCTGCATGAGCTGGATTAATGGCTTCAGTGAGCCTTATCCAGCCCATGGGCCATAGTTTGAGAACCCCTACTATAGAGCATTGCATGCCAAAACAACTAGACATAAAGATAGCATTTTTTTCCCTATACCATCACTCTACTGAACTTTAATTCCCACAGCACTGTCTCATTTCTCATCTTCTCATTTTTTCTACCATCTTCTCCTATTGATATCTTATGATTTATCAATTGTTATTTGTAACTTATGATCCACTCCATTCCCCACTCCACTATACTCTATTTAATACATGTATTTAAAAACATAATAAAAGAAACACAGTTGAACAATAAAAACAATATAAATCAAGAATAGCAACTAATGAAATGAAGGATTACTATGTGCATATGCTTTCCGTATTATCAGTTAGTTTTATTGAAAATTCATCATTTTGCTCTGTTTATACGTGACAGAATCTGTTGATACAATAGCTCTATAGGACACTCACTTTGTCAAACATGAAGACTTTATTAATGTTGCCACTAAGGGGCAATATTGTTCCAGT
Organism: Myanophis thanlyinensis; assembly: GCA_017656035.1. Lineage (NCBI taxonomy): Eukaryota > Metazoa > Chordata > Lepidosauria > Squamata > Homalopsidae > Myanophis > Myanophis thanlyinensis. The sequence goes on along the minus strand of JAEANM010028881.1, from coordinate 990 downwards.
GATCATAGCATTGGCATCTTGGATAGCCTTACACACATGGTGCGTATTGGCATTTTCTTCAAACTGCATATTCACAAAAACAATGGTAACAGGACGTAGCTCTGACAAATACTCTACTGGCTGGTTATCATCTATCTAGAAAATAGGAAAATAGCATTAACCTTTTATAGGCACTTAGGAGAATAAAACTATATTCAAGTATCAGACCCTAAACTGAAAGTTAGCTATTTTCATAATATAGGTTCTTTTAGGTTCTTTTAAAAATGGATTTCAAAGCGAACTTTTTATCACCAGATTATCATAATTTTTCTTACAACTATTTTCTATAAAGTTAATGGAAAAAAAGTTTTAATTTTAAAGACCAAGGAAAATATTTTATCATAAAAACCAAAAGAGAAATCATATAAGGTACCATTCTCTGATTTATCTATAGTTTGATTTTTAGTTTTAAGTTTTAGATAAGAATATCATTAGTCTTTAATGATACCAAAAATTTTAACTGTACCATACTTGTGATTTTGCAGCAAAAGCTATTCTGAAGATTATTATTATTCAACATCCTATTAATTAGTGAGAGCAATTATTTTGTTCCATGAATACATTTTTATTTATTTAACCAATACTCAGGAATTTACTTCAGTTTGATACTACAGATTTGTAAAAAAAAGTCAAACAAATGTAAGTATATATGTACTAAATATATTAATCTCTGCTTTAATATAATCAAATATTAATTATGCTCAAAATCCAACAGTTATATTTAATAAATATTCTTCTATTGGTGTTTTACAATGTTGATATATCTGAATACAGAAAATTGGATATAATCTGTTTGTTCCAACAGGCCGGTCAGGCCTAGTACTATCAGTTGAGGGTTTTAAATTAGTTTTTAAATCAGTTTTAAATTTGTAAGCTTTAATTGTTTTTAAATTCTTAAATTTCTAATTTTTTACATTGGGTTTTTAATTATGATCAGCCACCTTAATTAGT
>JAEANM010028880.1:0-10286 GCA_017656035.1 Myanophis thanlyinensis | reverse complement strand
AGACCCATCCAACTCCGCACGGCCTCCAGGCAACGTCCCATCACTTCAACGGCTTCGTTGGGGTGGCCCGGGGTGGATGTACATAGGACATGACATCCTCATTTTCCAGAGATACAATCTTTTAAAGGATTTGGGACCAATGGAGAAAATGCGAATCATCAACTACACAAGCAGTTCTTAATTCACCAACGTTTGGAAACTATCAGTATTAAACAGACTGACCAAGAAAATAACCCGCTCTCCCCAAAGTACCTGAGTTTGTCATTTGCCCGTCTACATTTATCCTGTTTTGTATCCTCATTGGTGGCACGACCACAGTGCATACTGTTGGTTTGGCTTCTAGGTTAGCAGAGGCTCTGGTTTCTGTTTTTTTATTGGATGCTTCTGAAAAACGATTTGCTAGAAATGGGCTGTCGTGGCCTGAAGAGTCAGAGCTGGGGGAACCATCTACAGTATCACAGCCACTTTCCTGTTCATCATCTGATATACTACAATATAAAGGAAAATACTATTAAGCATTTATTTGTTAAATAATATAATAATAGGGTTTCTATCTTTAGTAGTATACATCCAGAGGGGTACTCAAAACCTATTATGCTGAATACCAGAAATTCTTTCATACTTAATATTTTGACATTTCAGAAAGAAAATTAACCATCAAAACTTTCGCCTGTAATTTTTAAGGTAATTTTTGCAATATGAACTACTGAGAAACATTTCTGCATCTTCAAAATCCAAAGACATTAATTATGTCAGTACAAAAAATGTTTTCAGTCATCAATTATGAAAAAGCATAATTCTAAGCAAATTCAGAATTTTAATTTTGATTTACTGAGTGCTGGGCCAATTTAGCTGGATTACCAATCACAGCTAAAGAAAGAAAGAAAAGGCAGACTTTGCTTGGGGAAGTCTTCAACAAACCCAAGATGCATGCCATCCATCACTATTAAAGCAGTACCGTAGCAGCTTCTTTTCAGTCCTGATCAGCTACAGCACCAGAGCCATTAACTGTTCAAAATAGCTCTTCTTCTTAGCAACTGCTAATTTCATTTACCTTAAATGATGTTCTCATATAACCAAATCTAATTGGTTGTTACTAGCAGGAGAAAAAAGATTACTTTTTAAAAGTGGGGGGGGGGGGGCGACATATAAACTGTAGCCACTCACTGCTGCTAGGAAGATTGAAAAATATAGTGATGGTCTTTAATCTAACAATCATTAAGATTTTTTTATTTTTTTTTTCAACTGACAAATAAAAATTGTCAAACATTTGCCTCAGCTTTAGTAATACCAATGTCTTTTTTTAAATTACAGTAACCTAGTTGTCATGGCAATTGTCAGAGTTGCATGATAATTTTATATGTCTTTAAATAATCAGACTTCCAAGAATCTCACAACTGAACAAAACTGCTCCTATTCGTTCTCTGTGTTGAACTATTCAAAATATAATAATTTGTATTTTAAAAATATGTAATAAAATTGATTCATCGAATTCACAGCCACAAAAACTTTGTTAGTTTACAGCTTTAAAACAAGGGGGTGAGGTTTGTACATAGTTATAGCTTTGCTGAATTGCTACTTTAACATCAGGGCCTTTAGATCTTACATAAAAAAGTTGTAAGAAAACTTTTTGGTCAGTAAAGCACAATACACACAAACAATATACTTCAATCTTTTTTTCTTTGAAATTGAAAAAATTGAAAAAAAACAACACAGGCTGTTACATTGAAAATTGAAATTGAAAAAATTGAAATTGAAAAAACCAACATAGGCTGTTACATAAAAACCAGATATTATGGTTACTCATTTTCAAACAAAACTTGCCTTATTTGAAAGTATTAACTCTAGTTCCTGTAATTTATTACATGTAATTTGCATGTAACAGCAAATTACATGTAAATTCATCTTGGTTTTAAGTTGACACAAAAAAAGAATAGCAGCAAAAGATCTGTTTGAAAGACACAGAACTATGCCTGCCATGCCTCATTAGGCAGATTGGAAAGTTAGTACTATATATGATTCATTGATGTAATTATTTACAATTCCTACCTATTAGGTCTTTTACAAGGGGATGGACTTGACTGTCCCGAAGAGCTTGTGCTCAAAGTGCTGTCAGGACTACTTAAGGAACACACACGGTCAATATTTAGTGTACTCTGGCAAGCTTCACAATCAAGACTTCCTTTGCATCTGAAAAAAAATGAGAGACATACTCATGCCATACCTACTAACATTCAGCCTTCATGCATCATGCATCTCTCTATTACTACTACTACTACTACTACTCCTACTACTACTATTACCACTCTCATCAAGATTCACAGACCAGAAGAAGTCCAGAAAACATGATACAAAGTTTTCTCAATTACCATAAAGGACTTTGTGCTTACTTGACACACCCACACCTGACCCATCACAAAACCTACTGACAAAGCTCTTATAAACAGAAGAACACTGACACCCCATAAACTTTGCTGTAGATATGACCTAGCCTGGTAATGAAACATTTGCAAACTAACCCACAAGCCTGGAGAACCAACCTTCACTCACAAAGGACTTTCCCCATGACAAATCAAAGGAAATCTAAGTTGGCAATTCTAAGTTTCTTCAGCAGCAAAATGTTGTAAAAATAGATCACCGTATCCAAGTAGATGTATTGATCATCTCTTCCCTACTAAGTTGGACGACAGCTTACTAACACAAGAGGAAAAGAAAAGTAGAAATACTTCATCTTTCTGACCACTTCCCTAAGAAGCTATAAGCACCTTGTACCAGTGCTTGGTCAGATTTATTTTTGTCTTCCTCCATCAGTATTTCAGACTTCTTTTTAGTGGCTGTATCTCCCACCACAAATGTTTGCAGCTCTGGTAGAAAGGTCACTTGGTAAATCTGTGACTATAGATGTTTGGCAATGCCATGTTGTGCACATAAGCTCTTCATGGAATATTTTTCAATACATATCACTAAACACGCACACAGACATGAGTTTATTTTTGTTTGTCATATACAGTACAAATGCAAATTTCAGTTGAAAAAGCTGCAACAAATGCTGATTCAAATGATCTGTTGTATATAACATACAGAAAAAAAATCCAATTGAGTCCTAATTTTTTTTAAAAAAGGAGAGGCATTTATTAAAGCAAGATTTATGGTCTTCACCTCACCAGCACCCACAGATTATAAGTGCAACAGTAGCACCTACTTACTCTGCAACTGAATGCCTCTGCATTGTATCATCTTCATCTGTGTCACTGCTGATGGTAATCACACTGGCTGCTGGACTTGGGGAATCTGCAATGATGATAGCCTGGCGCTGCTTGTTTGAAACAGATGGGTCAGGATCCTGCCTGACAGATGGCATACAATAGCTGTTTTCCTGCCTCTCTGAATTATGATTGTCCTGCGTTTCTACCAAACTTAGTTTTTCATCAGCCTTCACATTAATTATCTTTGGAGATACAAATGCCGAATTTTGGATATTGGTATTTTGTAATGCATTATTCCTGTAAAGAAGACATTTATTTAGACCCTTTGTAAGAATGGTTTTACAGAATAAATGCACTAACTTTATTTACCTTTACCAAATTAAGCTACAACATAAAACTTTGAAACATCAATGAATATAAATCAACATATGAAACATAAAACAATGAACATATAGGTATCATGGAAAATGTCGTTTTCCAGAATAATAATGGAAAACCTTTTGGATAACTATTGTGTATCACAAGCAGGGTTGTTCATATGCTGGAATGCAAGGTTCATAGTTGGATCTATCATGAAATGTAGAACAATACACTGAAAGTACTGTTTTTAAAAAAAAAAAAAAGGAAAGAAGAAATGAAGAAATGCTGGCTTGGACACCATAGACATTTTTGTATCAGATTCAAAATCCACTGAAATCATCAGGAACTATATTCAATGACTTCAGTGGACACGAATCAAGGATTACTTAACACAGTTCACCACTGTAACTGTCCTTCCCGGTCTTAGGTTTCTCCATTACTGAAATGTCCCATACCTTTGTAAATAACTTCTGTAGTGATGGGGTACATTTTCTCCACAGAGCACTTACAGTGTTTCTTGCTGCCAGCAAAAGAAAGACTATTCTTAATACTATTCTATTATGACTATTATTATAATGCTAATTTAAATAGTTCAAACTTGATAAATCCTCATGCACATAAATTTAGGAACAACTAGGGCTATCAATCTTTATAAAAAATAATAACCCAACCAAAGTATATTTCTGCCCTAGACACAGTTGAAACCACAGTGATAAGGAAAGATACAATCAGAGGACAGCAAAATTCTACATTTTTGGACGGAAGAGAGTTGACTTGCTTCCCTTGGTTTTAATCAATAGGTTCCAAACAAATTTGTATAGTAATACAATATTTAATTTTTAAAGTTCTAAATAAATATTTAACGACTGTATATCAACAATCTGACAAGCATGTAATATTTATAATACACTGCCCCCTTTTTAAAGGGTTCCTGAAAATATGGTAACATCTAAACTAACCACAAATCATATTCAATACTAACCTTGCTTTATTTCTTTTGGTAGGTGTGGGTTGAGGCCAAACTACATGTGCAATGCCCACACTGATCGGCTGAGGAGCAGATAAAGTTATTTGATTGGTTAAGAGTGGCTGGGTCATCATTGTGTTGTAATGATTACCATGAGGAATCATCTTCCTGGGTAGGATAGAGAAAATAAAGCATTATTCGAAGGTGGTGTCTTTAAACAAGAATTATATAAAACAAAGCATACTACTTCAACATACCCCCATTCTCCAAGCCTCTGTGGGCCAGCCACAGAATCAGAAGCAAGTGTTGTAGCAGGAGCCACAGGAGTTATGTGTTGCCATGTAGGAAACAATAGTTGCTGACTTCTATTAGACCACGTCTGTTATAAACACAAAAAAGATATAAAGTTGGATCAGGAGTAAAATAAATGAAAGTTTTTAGTAAAATGCAGTTTCAGTTTTTATAATTGCGATTTTTTAATGTGTACATGAAAAAAATTAGTTTAATTTTCTACGTGCAGAACAAATGGACATGTTACTTAAAAAATTAAACAGCAGCATCAAGTAATATGTGCAGTTCTGAAAATGTGAAATCTGCAGTAGAATACTAATTGACATACCTGAGAGAGGACTCCTCTTATTTGGAGTAAGGTTGGGGCCTGTGTTACCAATGGCACTGCATTATCTACTCTCACAGAGTACCCATTGGCTTTCCCATGATTAGCAGGAATCCCTAATTCAGACAAGAATAATGCTTAATAATGATACAAAATAATAAGGAAACAAAATTAATGTTTATATGAGATTAGAATTTAATTTACAGAGCCGCCCACATGTGACTCCGGCCCATGAACACAATAAAAAATAACAAATGACAATTGCAAAATAAAATATAATACAAAATAATAAACGTGTCAGAAGCACTTGAAAACAAATAAAAAGAATCCATCAAGATAAGGTCACAAGACCTCCCGGTCCAATGGCCTGGTGGGAAAAACAGGTATTCAAAGTCTGACAAAAGGCAGGCAAACACTGGGCCATCTGCATCTTGGAGTGATTGTTGTTCCATAGGGCAAACACGAGGACAGAGAAGGCACACATCCTCAATCAGCCAAGATGATATTGCTTACGTGATGAGACCCAGAACATGGCAATCCTTTCAGAACTTATATCAGACGGGCATAAGTAAATGGAGAGAAACAGTCCTGCAAATAAACAGGCCTGGCCACGAATGGCTTTAAAAGTGATAAACAGCACCTTGAGTTGTACCTGGAAACCAAGTGGAAAACAATGCAGTTTATTATGTAGTAATAACTATCTGCACTATTATAATCTGGACCACTTGGCTGCTGAGTGGCCTTCAAGGACAGCACCATGTAAAGTTCATTGAAGGAGGTGACCAAGGCATAAGTGACTGTGAACAAGACCTCCCAATAAAGAAATAGATAAAACTGGTTCACAAAGTGGATTCTTTGAAAGACCCTCTGAAGAGCTAAAGTCATCTTCAGGCAGGAGTCATGAATGTAGGAAGACCTCAAATTAGGCTGCAAGCCTAATAAAAAAAAAAAAAAGACAGATCCAGAGTGCCTTGAGGCTCCCAGCCACTACTTGGGTTGAAACCTGTTCATCTCCATCTAATCCATCACAGCTTACAGACATTGGGACAGAATCTCAGCAACATCACTTGTTCACCCAGAGGTCAAAATATATACCTGGGTATCTTTAGCATACAACTTATACTTAACTCCATTACCCAACAGCATTATATAGATATTAAATAGGAGTGAAAAGAGAATCAAATCCTGAGGCACTTCACAGAGCAAGGATCAAGGCATAGATTTTCCCCATAGCAACACTGGAATCAACTCTGAAAAAGGAACTTTTTCTTCCCCCATCCTCTCCCAAATGTAAACTATACAGGTTCCCTTTGACTTATGACCACTACTGGAATCTTGGTCATTGAGCAAAGCAGATGTTAAGCAAGACAACATGTTTGTCTCAACAACTGTAATCTCAGCACTCCTGGTTGTGATTAAGCAATCTCGTGGGTTGTTAAATGGATGGGATCCCAGATAAGTAGCATGGGATACCTCAGTGGGTAGGGGAGACCCTGGAAAGCCTGGAACAGGCTGTGTGAGAATATCTCTCCACTCAGAGGAGTTGAAAATCCTCCCTGCCGAAATCCAAGAAGGATTTTCAGCCTCTGAATGGAGAGAGACATTCACACACAGATTTCATCAACCCAATAAATAAGGCCTGAAGTTGAAATTGTTCAGCAGGCAATTCTTCAGCCAGCCCCAAAATATGACCAGGAGTTCTCGCAGCAGACAGCACAGGCTTGCAACCTTCCCCACTGACTTTCTGGGGAAACTGATAGAAAAGATTGTAAATGATGATCAGATGCTCACAAGGAGCTTGGCAACTGGTTAAGTACCAAGTAACTAGATTTTGTGTGATCACATGATTAGGGTACGCACCATTTTGCAACAGTCAGGAGTGCTTTACAGGCCATAAAAGCACCCTTTCCAAGGGCATTATTAATTTGAACTGCCATTAAGCACGCAGCTGTTAAGTCAAGGTCTTTCTGTATCTACATTTTGAGACACATTCAAATCAGAAGGTTTTCCACTCTAGTTTGGGTATGAATAGTTTGAGAAAAAGGATAGCAGGAAACTATAGAAAAGAAGAAAGGGATTTTAGACCTTTACTCAGAAATTGCTTACTAGATTATAAAGAAGTCATATGGAGTTGAGAGTCATGTATCTTCTGTTCTCTCAGTACATTTTATTTGGCTCCAACTTTATTACTGAATCATAATTTAGTAATCAAGAACATTCCTGCATGTCATCCATCTCTCATCTGAGGATGCTGAGCTGTCTTAACTGAACAAGGAAAATCAAAGTTTCCAGGACGCATAGTTTGTCAGAAAATAAGCAGTCACCAAGAGGTTACGTGCCTCTGGGTAGGTTTAATCAGACAGAGGCATAAGTAACATACACTATGACTAAAATGCAAATTAAGTAATCCTGAAATACTAAACTGAAGCAGAGCTTAACACCCAGCATTAGAAAGAGATACACGGCTGCAAATTATAAAACAGTGTTGGCTGTATCAAATAAACCATTCACTCATCAGTGATATCCTTTTTAGTTCTGGGATTAAGCAGCCAGCAAATAGATAGCCGCAAGTTCTAGCAGACAGCAATACTACTTAAACGTAGCAGTAATTGAATTTTCACCAAGTCTGTACCACTTTAGCACCACAGTCCTGAGCATCAATGATAAAATGCATAAGGGATACTTTGACAGAGGAGTCAAAAAGACCAAGATTCTCATAAAATATAACCCAACAACCTCTGTCCTACACAAGCAACAAGTACCAACAGGTGGCACAATTAATCTAAATTCATGAGCAACCCATTGAGTGTCAATCAACACACACCCTTCAAATTCCAATAGGCAAGTGGCATCATCATGCATTGTCGTCATCATCATCTTGAGCATTTCTCTGGGATGGAAGAATTCACTTAACCAATTTCCCAAAGGGGTTCTTTCAGTAAATTTTATAGCTCATTTTTTTAAAAAAAGGTATGAAATAACAATTGTTAAACAATGGGTTCGATCAGCTTAGCTAAAACGGCAAGTAAGTAGTATGCAAGTTTTGATTCCTCCAAGGCACATAAATGTATTTAAATGATCAATAAAAATGTTTTGTATTGGTACTGATGAAATCTTATTTTTAAATCTAAAAAAAAACAGCATTAACAGAAACATTGAATCTGAAGCTGTTTTGAGAAAACTTCATCCCCTCCCCCCAAAAAAATAAAAAATAAAATTAGAACCATTAAAATTAAATGATTGCTGAGAGTTTATAATCATGGCCATCAGAACATTGGATTTTAAAGACGCTTTCCAGGAATGCAGGACTTGTTAAATTTGCAGGAGGCAGCAAATGCAGGTCATTCTGCTGATAAAAGGGGGCATTTATTCCTACCCCCTCTCCTTCAGCAGGCCTTCCCCGTCCTCTATTCTGGGTTACCAATTCTATTAACAGGTTTTTAAGGGAAGAGCTGGTGTAATTTATGTATCAGATTCTTATCCTACCTTTCATCTAGGATTTCAAGCCAGCATATCTACTGCTCTCTCCTCCATTTTCTCTCACAACAAAAACCCTTTGAGGTAAGTGGGGCTGAGATGTAAAGACTGCCACAGGGTCACTTAGCTTCCAGGCCTAAAGGCAGACTAAAACCTGCTACTCCAATAAACTAGACATTTCCAGTCCAATCCATGCTCTATTACACTGACCAGAAATATAGCCTCTCCCCCCCCCACCCCCAAAAGAGTAAGATGCTCCTACCGATGAGAGCAGATGCCAATGTATTTCATTGGTAAAATTATGTGGTTTTTTTTAAATCAACATTAAAAATTAGGTCAAACCTTGGACAGCAGGGGGGCATATAATCAATGTTTGATGAAAAGCATCACTGCAACCAAACTGAGCAGTTCCTGCCTGTAAAGGTATTCCAGGATGCATAACCGCATGGGTTGTTGCAGCTAATGTCTGAAACAACAAGTATATTAAAAATCAGAAAACAGGCTGTTACATTTTTAAGGCTAAGCTAAAATGTACAGTATTTTGCTTCAAACAAAACAAAACTCTAAGTCATATAAATAAGTATTGTTTGGTTTACCACAATTACTTTAGTATTATATAATGTTCCTATTAAGTAGTGGGAAACCAACGCCATACTTTAAATTCAACTTGATACTTAGTACAAACCAGCAAAAATAGCATTTGACCACAGGAGGGCACTATAATAAAACATTTTGGAGCGTACAGCTTCAATTGTGTTTGGCTTGGGTTTTCTAAAATGTTTTCTGAAAGACCCAGAACCCTAAAGTTCAAAAAGAACTTTGTGGGGTTCTATGAGATTACTTCCCCCCCCCACACACACACACATTCAAATGCAGCCAAGATCATCCACAGCAACTTTTAAACGAAAAAAGTTATAGGTTATCCTTACTTATTGTCCACCCATTCAGTGACAGTTCAAAGTTACAACTGTGTTGAACGAGGCAGATTTAAAACAGGTCCAAGTAGTTGCAGCCATTTCAGCGCTTCAGTGGTCCCACAATCACAGAGTCACCATTTTGAGATTCACAGCCAGTTTCCCCCAAGCAAAATCAATGGGGTAGTTGGCAGGTGACTGTGGGATGCTGCAACAGCCTAGGAGTCACCTAATGATAGCTGTCAGAATTGCAGTCCTCGTTGGGTACTGTCCTATGGTGCCTCGCCTTAAGACCGTGTTGCTTAATGCCATGGTTCCTGCTCCTAATTACTATCAGTAAGTGATAACCATCTGTGCACCTCTACCATTAAACATGCATTTATTTGGTTAAAACATTAACTTTCCGGATAAACAGAAAATATAATTTTGCATACAGAATAAAGAGTTTAGTTTTTATACTTCTGATAAGTGAAACAATTTTCGGGACAGTAATTGGGACGTTCATTTTTGTGGACTTCAAACCATTTTAACATCTATATTTGCATAATTACATTACAACAGCACAAGTTCCTTTTTACTGCCAGTTCTCTCTTTACAGCTTTACATCTTGCTGGGGGGTGGGGAGGAGAAGAGGAGAGGGGTTTGCATTTTTTATAACAAGTTCCGCAGACTCAAAACAGTGAAAACTGTTTTAGAAAACAAGAAATTACTGGGCTGAGTTATTACTTCAGATTAGAGTTAAATTT
>JAEANM010028879.1:0-10286 GCA_017656035.1 Myanophis thanlyinensis | reverse complement strand
CACACACACACACACACACAGCATTTCTAGATTTGATCACCAGAGAGTTGTATGCCTACAGGCTGCTCAGTATTGCCAGAGATGAGAAACTACCTGTCAGCACAAATATGTAAGATCATTCCATTTTTATTTATTTTATTTTTTATTTTGCTATTCTTGCCTAAGGAGCGAACCTCTGCCATTACTAGGGACCCTCTCTTACTTGGCTGTACTTCATTTCTCTTTTTCGAGAAAATAAAAAGCAAATTTCAGAAGTGTCTTTTTTTTCTTTCTACAGTTTTGTTCAGGCATTATTAAAATGGGATGGGGATGTACAAGGAGAAGTCCCCAGCAATTTCTCTCTCTAATGACAACTTGCCTAAGTCAAGGGCCTGAAAAGTAAACAAAGAAATATACAAACTCTTCCCCCAGAGTTACCTTAAGAAAAGGCATGAAGATGAATGGACAAGCTCAGCAGTTGTGACCTTGTGGGACTTTTTGTATTCCTTCCTGGGAGCACCTTGGTGTGTTTTTTTTTTCAAGAGAAGCAGGTGTATATCAGTACTAGGAGCAAAAATAAAGATGATAAGAAGAGTAAGTTCCCCCACCTCTTTTTATAAAAAAGGTGAAGATTTATTTAATCAAAGAAAGGATTCTTGCAACAGGAACCATCAGAGAATGCAGTGGCCTTCAAGAAAAATAATTTTAAAAAGAGCAAGACCTATACAAGAGGGACAACAAGAAACAAATGGAAAATATACCCCACAGCTGGAATTCAAAATAATGCTCAAGTCTTTCTCCCACCCATCCACTCTGCTTCCCCACCCAACCCCCATAACAACAACACTACAAATTCACTACAAAGAGACTTGGCTGAACAGGAATTAGAAAACCTGAGGCTTAAAGAGTAGAAGAGATACAAGTGCTACCTATAAGAAGAACAAGTGGATCAGAAGTTCACAACAATTTGTAAGAATAAAAAAAAGAAGAGTTTCCTTAGACAAGTTCAAACGAAAAGAGAGATATGGTCTACTAGCTGCTCACTGAAGATGGCTAAAGGGTAACAAATAACAAAGAAAGATTGCAGGTACTCAGTTCCAGTCTTGATTCAATTTTCAAGGCAGTTATAAAGAGCTGATTGAAGGAGCAGGATTGCTGCTCATGCTTTATAGAAACAGCGTGAAGAATTTGCTGGTGGTCTTGTCAAACCATCTTTCTAGTTACCTTAAGAGAAATTCCAGAGAGGTTAGATGAATGCTGGGTGAAGTATCAGAACACTGAAGGTGAGCAAATGTTCTCCCTATTTTAAAAAAATGGGAGAAAGAAGGATCCTAGTTAATTATTAAACCGATATGGATATATTGCAATTTACAATGGAATGGGAGACCTCACCGCAGCCAACTTACCATGGCCATCTCAATACAGACAACTCACTGTGGCCAACCTGCTATGGCCTACTCGTTATGGGCAACTCACCATGGGGCAATTTAGCAATTCAATTATTTTTGTCATTCACATTTCATTCTGTTCCTCCTTTTGCATCCTTTCTTTGATGATTATATTCTATCATTTCTTCGATATTAGTGTAACTCTTGTCTCACAGCAAGTTGTCTCATGACAATTTAAGAGTCGTGGTGGCGCAGTGGTTAGAATGCAGTACTGCAGAGTTAACTCACTGCTCACTCCAGGAGTTCAATTCTGAGCAGCTCATGGTTGACTCAGCCTTCCATCCTTCTGAGGTCAGTAAAATGAGGACCCAGATTGTTGGGGGCAATATGCTGATATTTTAAACTGCTCAGAGAGGACTGTAAAGCACTATGAAGTGGTTATCTAAGTCTAAGTGCCAGTGCCAGTGCCAAGTAGGCTGTGGTGAGTTGTTGCACAGTGAGTTGGCCGTGGCAAATTGGTCATGATGAGTTGGCTATGGAGGGTTAGCTGTGGCAAATTGTCATAGACCCATTCTACAATGGGCCATAACACAATTAATCTGTAAGCCTCCTGAAAGCAGTGCAGGTTTACTAAACATCAGTATGAATTTTAAAACCAAGTCAGGTCAGATTACTTCACTATTTGGTCAGACAATTTCCCTTAACAGATTATGGGAATGTTATGATCATAATAGAGTTTGTCTTCAGCAAAGGATTTAACAGAAGCACCCCGTGGCTCTCTGATTAACAGACTGTTAATTAAGCGTGTACTGAATAGAATGGCTATTAAGTAAATCTAGAGCTAACTCCAAACTTTCTTCAAGGTGTACTAATCAACAGTTCCACATTAAACTGAAATGGAGTACTGAAGTAAACTGAAATGGAATGAAACAGAGTACCAAAGGGTTTGGTCCTTGGCCTAGTACTCTTCAATATTTTCGTTATTGGCCTAGATGACAAAAATGGAAAAAAATGTTTCTTGAATTTGCAGATGAAATAAAATTGGATGGGATAGATAACAATCTAATAAACAGATATGGGATACCTGGCTTCATAGTGGTGTATATGAACATATTTTAGGAATTGTAGCTGTTTATAAGCTCCCTGCTAAGTCAAACGCCTCCTGGAATCCTGTTCTGTTGCCATGGGTGAGTGGGGTTGTTCCAAAAAGGGATGAGCGAAGAGTTCTAGGAGTGTATGCTGAGAGTATATCCTCCCAACAGTATCATCCAATGCATGAAAGTCATCCCATAAACCCTGGTGGCACAGTGGATCTGTGAATGACGGGTGATCTCCCAATCTGTGGATTGTCTCTTCACAATCAACAGAGAATGCAGTACTGCAGGCTAACTCTGGCCCCAGCCTGGAGTTTTATCCTGATGGGGTTCAAGGTTGACTCAGCTTTTCATTCTTCCAATGTCAGTAAAATGAGGGCCCATATTGTTGGTGGCAATATGCTGATATTGTAAACTGCTTAGAGAGTGCTGTAAAGCACTATGAAGTAGTATATAAGCATTGCTATTGCTATTCCATATGCCCAGACGAAGCAAGATTTTTCTGATGCAAGATTTTTTTCCAGATTCCTAGTTTGTTGGTATTGAACTCTGGGACTTTTAATCCCAAACATTTTCCATATTAAGGAACATTGGATTAAATGGCTTCAGTAACATTTTATTAGGGTTCTATATTATCAATATGCCAATTTAAGTATAAATATCATCAAATGGACTTGAAAATAGGAGTTATGATCACAGGAATCTGGAAAAAAAAATAATTCCTAATCAGAATCAGTCAGTGGCATCTTGGTACATGAGAAAGACACAGAAGGCAACCGAATTCTGAGAATGGCTGGCAGCATATCAATTTTTTTTTTCTGCCAGTAAGAGAAACAGCTAGAGGGCTCCAGGGGAAAGACAGATTGTGATACCACAGCTACCTTGCAACATCTGCCATCTCAGTGGTTCTTCCCCCTCTGAGGTACTATGAAATTGAAATGAATTTGAGCTCAGATGGATTACTATAAAGGCTGGAAGGGACACATGGCTTTTTAAAATAAGTTCCTCTTCCCCCTCTCACTACGATGAAAAGATAAGATATACATTTACATTTTTACATATTCTTGTGTATCAGTCAATACTGTCTGCAAGTTTTGTTTCCTCCAAAACCATCTTGAGGGTGCCTCCCACATTAAGAATATACTGTAGTCAGAGCCAAGCAATCAGAAGATAGGTACAGTATATTCCTATCAGAAAGATTGCTAAAATGAGGAAGTATCCCACACCTTCTCTTTTGATGAGAAATAATCAGTGAAGTTGCTCTTAGCAAAGGACTGAGAGCTTTAATGCCTTGAGCTAAGTCAAGAAACTTAATGCCAAAGCTTTCTTCCTTTCATCAATTCTTTGTCTGGCAATATGTGAGAACAATTCCTTCCAACCAAGACTGCAGAATTCTGTAACTGGGTGAAAGGAAGAAACATGAAAGAATATTTAGCTGATAGACACATTCTTAGCTATACTCCATTAGTTAATAACCCAGGAAAAAAGTTGTGGAACAACCACCACCCGTCTGTTTTTTGCATTGTGTCACTCTTTTTCATCAATACTCTGGTCAGTGTGAGGGTCCATGTAGCAGATAATTAGGCTGATCCTCTATTATAAACTACAATGACATCAAAATAACAACACGTGGGTCATGATGCCATTCTGAAAATACCATGATTATATAATGAACACCAGTCATGGCATACAATCTGATGCAAGTTTATAATTTGTGACATTTGCCCCATGTCACAACGCAGGTGTGTCCTTATTCCTCTTGCTTCTCTATAGATACGTATGAATTGGAATAATGGTGACTTGTTGAAACAACCATTGTGCACATGGGTGTTTGTAGTAAAGTTTTGTGGCAGGTCTTGAGTTAAGAAAAACAGTCCTGTCTGACTCTCCAAATGTTTTCCTCATATAAATCACTTGCGATTAGCCTTCCAGTTCAACTCAGTAAATCTTTTAATATGTATTCTTTCAAGGTGAGACATGCATATGTGGACATGTGTGGGGTCAGCTTCCTTTCTCAGGATTTGCAAGAAATCGGGAAATGCTTAAAAGTTGCAAAGGCCACCTGTGGCAGATTAATGTCAGTTCTCATTTCTTCCTCTGGAGAATTTTCACATATTGAAGACCTTAAGGGGTGCATTGACATTCATAGCTCCTCCAGGGGGAGAAACATATGGAAGCTCCATGGGGACAAACTTCATGATCTGAATTACCAATCAGTGTGTGTCTCAAGGCTCAGCTGTGGAAAGATGCACAGATAACAAGACTTCATGCTTCTGCAATTCTCATTTTAATCGTCCCGTTACTAAATATGGTTTTCCTGTCAGTCAAATCTACAAGAAGGCTCGGGGAGCAGCTTACTTATCCACTTTCCTAGCGTACCCCATTACAGTTTATGAGACTGCACGATGGCAAGTGATTAGTGATTCGCTGCCTTTCTGTTCCAAAAGGAAATAAGTTTATATTGTTTCCAGATTTGCCATTGAGTGCCGCATTCACAATAGCCAGGATCCAACAACAGATGTGTCATACTTTCTCCTTTGAATGTGAATCATCATGTTGCTTTGTGCAACTGGAGGCAAGGGGAGAAAATGGAGCCTTTGGTGGTGGCTGAGTTCACAAAGTATGCCAAATTATTGAAAGTTAATCATGGTTGGATCTGGTTGCTATTTGGATAAGAAGCCAGTTTGGTATAGTGTTTAAGGGCCCAGGCTAGAAACTGGGAGACTGAATTCAAATCACACCTTAGCTGTAAAAGCCTGTTGGGTGACCTTGGGCCAGTTATTCTTTCTCAACCCAGTCTACCTCATAGGGTTGTTGTTGTGGCAAAAATAGGAGGAAGAAAGAGCAATAGATATGTTTATTGCCTTGAGTGGTTTATAAAAATAATAAAGGCATGATATAAATTAAGTAAGTAAACATCAGGGGTATAGAGAAATCTAAAAAATATGTTTTTTTTAAAAAAGGTACTAGAAAAAGACAATGCTGAACCACCTCCATATTGGTGCTAAGAAGCTTGCTTGGATGTATCCATGCGATCACCAGGATTAAAAGTCAACTTGAAAAAGACTTTACCTATGGCTTATTTAGCTATTTTTTGTTGAATAAGCTGCAATTGGCTGTTTTGACATTGCACGTTAGGACATAAACAAAGTTTATGAGTTTATAAGTAAATAAGCCAAACCAAACAAACCACATTACGGTTTAATTTACACTGTAAATCAGGCCATGGGGAACATCTAAAACAGGCGTGATAATAAAATAGGGGTGCTAGGATCACCTCAAATCAAAACATCATAATCACAGCATTTGTCACTGTTAATCATAGGGAAATTTAGTATTTCCCTAACAATCAAGTTCCTGCAAATAATTTCTTACACAGTTTATGTGAATAGAAAAGGAGGGAGAGGTAGGCAATCTGAATCCTTTTGATATTCAAAGCTTCAGCTTCAATATTTTGAATTAAAGCTGCTGTCAAACTTCCTGAGCCTGATGGGAATTGAAGTCCAATATTCTTGGAGGCCACTAGGTTGCCTGTCTGTGGAACAGACAATTTATTCAAAAAACTAAAAATAGATCTGATAATAACAATGACCAGCTGTAAAATAATTCCAGATCTCAGTATTAGCTTTTTTTTTTTTTTTTTTTTTTTTGCATGTTTCAAAGACTGGGAAATAATTTAATCCTTCCTCTGGGGCATTTTTAAATACAGTATGTGGGTGCCTTAAAGAAAAATGAAGCTATCATTAAAATGATAGCTCCCTCCCTCACCCCAAAAAAATCCCTTTCAAAATAGCAGACTATCCAAACCTGGCAAGGTTTAGGAAAACATAACAAACTAATTAAGCCTATCCACAGAATAATAAATAATCTACTGGAATATGCCTGGCATTATGCAAAAAAGGGAAGTTAGAACTATTCCTCTTGGCATGTCTTTATAGTGTGATAGTGTTGTAAATTTGGAGGATTTTGGCAGCAGAGAGCTGACAGAAGCAGAATGTCTACAAATGTTCTACAATAATCAGTAGCAAAGTTGCCAATGTTTAATTATATGAGAGATGGGTAGGGGGTGTTCAAAATTGAATAATTATATTGGTAACTGGTCATTTTTAAATCTAATATTATGTATCCCAATATTCTAATGTTACTCAGTAGTTTCTCCTAAGGGATCTAGGAACATGGAACTTTGCCAGGAAGTCTGAATGAACATATATTATGGGCTTTGTTTCTGAATATGCATCCAGACGTTAATCTCTTTTTCATAATAGCTCATCTAGTTTGAACCAGCTGGCTCTTTTGAGATGTAAGTTTGAAGTCATTACAAAATAAGTCCAGCTGCTGAACAATTTTGAGGTTTGATTGCTAAACCTCTGGCATCAAATATAAAGCTCATTTGCTTGCTGAGGAAAATGACAATCCAGTTGCATTATGGAACTTGCTTTACTGATGCTGGAATCCCATCCCTGTTAAAAATCTGGATCTCAAAATGGTGCTTCCTAGCAATATTTAATTGGAAATCAAAGATGTTTTCTTGAAATGCTCTTCTGTGGAAGAAAGTATGCCTATGTGCTTAATCCAGAGGTGAAATTCAGCAGGTTCTAGCAGGTTCTCTAGAACTGATAGTAAATTTTCTAAACAGTTGGAAGAACCAGTTGTTTTTGTCCTTTTGTCCTTCCACTTTACAGGGTTAATCCTGTAAGGAAGGCAGGAAAAAAGTAAAAAAAATTGAATTCCACTACTGGCTTAATCCCAAGATTGTGCTCAGGAAGTCACTCTAGTTGTTGACTATCATCTCTAATTCAGAATTCTGCAAGTAGAACATTGGCCTTCTCTTGTTTCTCTCCTTCACCAAATTGTATAGTGTATTATACAAATAAATACATTCTTGATACTTTGAAAATTTAGAGATTTTCACACAAATTTTAATCATTCCTCACAGCCCATTGTTGGTAAACTGCCATCTTTTTATATTCACAACGTTTTGTTTTGTCCTTTTTACTGTAGACAAAGCACATACCATAAACATCTAGTACATTTGCTGAAGGGAGAGAATCCCGAATGCTTGTGTGTCTACAGAGAGCACATGACACAAATTATATAATTTGCTGCATATTGCACAATTGCATCATTTGAAGGATGATATCATTATTTGGGGATATGCATCAGTGGTGGAATTCATTTTTTTTTACTACCGGTTCTGTGGGCATGGATTGGTGGGTGTGGCTGGGGTGTGGGTTGTGTGATTGGATGGGCAGTTTCTGTAAGCAGGGCAATAAAGATTAGGCTAGAAACAATACCAGAATGTTTTTTCCTGCCTTCCTTACAGGATTAACCCTGTAAAGTGGAAAAAAAACAAAAGATTTCTTCTAACAACCAGTTCTCTGAACTGCTTAGACCACTAATATAATGTGCCTAATGACCAGGTGGGTGGGCATGGCTAGGTGGTCATGTGACTGGGTGGGTGTGGTCAACTTGATGTCAGTCACGTTGAGGGGCTGCTGGGGAGCATCCAGGTGGAGGAGCTGCTCTGGGATGATCAATGGGCCAGTCCTGTGACTACTACAGCTCTGGAATATGGGATCGACCTGGCAGTTTATGGTGGGGCTGGAAATCTCTGCTGTAGGGGGTGGCATGTGCAATGTGCAACTTTGCAGGTGTTGCAACATGCAAAAAGTAGAGCAGCCCTCACCTCCCATCACTTGGGGCTCAGAGTGGTAAGCTGCTTCTGGGAAGCACTACAGCAGAGAAAAACAGCTGGAATCAACCCTAGCTTTACTGTCTCTTGCAACTAGGAATCTCAAATATGGCCGAGAATGAATGTCTGGCTTGTAGCCAGGCCAGGTGCTAGCTAAAATCAGTCCCCTGAAAACGCTTGTCTCTCGAGGAGCCCAGCTGACGTTTCAGTGAGTGGCGCAGGAAACTTCAGCCGTGCTCCTTGAGAGACGAGTTTTCAGGGGATTGATTCTAGCTAGCACTCAGCTTGGCTACAAGCCAGACATTCATTCTCGGCACACAGCCTTCCAGGAACCCAATGGTGGTTTGCTGACACTTTAGCAAATGGTGCGCTGTGTGCTGAGAATAGGCTTGTAGTCAGCCTGGGCACTACCTAGAATCAGTCCCCTGCAAACTCTTCATCTCTTGAGGAGCCCGGCTGAAGTTTCTCACGTTGCTCATGCTTCAATGTTTCAGTGAGTGGTGCAGGAAACTTCAACCCAGCTCCTTGAGAGATGAAGAGTTTGCAAGGGACTGATTCTAGCTAGCGCCCAGGCTGGCTATAAGCCAGACATTCATTCTCGGCACACAGCCTTCCAGGAACCTGATGGTAGCTTACTGATGATGTCTGTGGGAAAGTTGGTCCCATATTCCAGAGACCCAAAAGGCAGCTGAGCCTCCCCCCCCCCCAGGTGGCTGTTCAACTAAGTACAGCAAGTCTGGGATGGCTTTCCCTTCCCCACCATTGGCCTTATCTTCCAGTTACAACTCGCAAGGTTCACACAGCTCTACTACTACTGCTTGTATTTGGCTGAAGGGTGGGGATTGGAGGGTGGGCGGGGTAATATGTGTAGCGCAGCCTCTTGTTCCCATGCGGTCCGGATTGCTTTTGTTGTGTCTGCGCATGCGTGGGTGAAGTTTTCCCTCTAGTCTGCGCTGCGCTGACTGTTGACAGCTGATTGGCTATCGGCCTGGAAGTCGCTGATTGGCCAGGGACTAGCAGGGAGCCGATTGGTTGCAGGCAGAGCTGCGGGAAAGTATAAAATGAGCGGTCTGCCTGCAGCAAGCCACTTCTTTTATTCTCTGAAAAATAAAGGGCACCCTCGTGGCTATCTAGTGTGACCCGCGTCTGAGACTTTCTTTTACGCCATGAGCGGGGGATTTTGAGGATCTAAAAGCTTTGTCAGGCCGTATCTGCCCTGGGTGCCATAGTTTAAGGATCCCTGATTTAGTTCAATGCAACAATTGTTCTGCGGACCACCAAAATTTTCTCATGGATCACCAGTGATCTACAGACCATCAGTTGGTGAATTCTGCTTATCATGCCTTTGCCCAATAGTCAGAAGATGGGCCAAATGTAGATGTGTGAGAAAACTTTACTAAATAAAGGAAATAAACTTGCATAGCAGTGTTTTTCTTAAAAATCTTTAATGATCAGCGGATTACTGTTTGACTATCATTTTAGAACTTGCCTTGAAATATTACCAATATTATTTTAGTTTATTATTATTTTATTCCACTTCTACTATTCTTCTTCTTCTTTTGGCTGTTCCCGTTAGGGGTCACCACAGTGAATCTAGTAGAAACCACTTCTACTATTAGTCTACAGAATTTATATGTAAATTGAAGAGTTGTAGGTACACTGGTGTGTGTGTTTGTGTGTAGTGTATGCATGCAGGCATTATTAATATATTTATACATTACTTAATTGCACATGTATGTCAATAGCTGAAAGTACATTTTATCTTTAAAAGGGGAAATTAGCTAGTAATACTGGAAATTAGTATCATTTAGCAAAAAGATTCAGAACATTCTTTATACATATAATTAATTCATTAAATTCTCTGCCATAAGCTGTGATGATGGCCTTTATATGACTTAAAAAGGGAATTAGAGATATGTACAAAGAATAGTTCTAACACAGGCTATAAAGATTCTACAGATGGTATGCAAATGAACACTAGCTGTTGAAGAGCCTTATAAACTACTTCTATGTTTTGTTTTCTTACACACTTCCTGGAGGCATTTGCCAATTTTTCATTTTATTTTCTTATATTTTTACATGACATCACATATTAATCAAATCATATATAGTCAAGTATACAAATGTCTCTCC
>JAEANM010028878.1:0-10286 GCA_017656035.1 Myanophis thanlyinensis | reverse complement strand
AAAAAATATACTAAAAACCTGGATTATTCTGGTTAGTCACATTGTACTGCTATTATTTTGAACAATACTGTATGTATGTAATCTGATATCCTATGGTGGATGGAAGTCCAGCATTGCAGGAAGGAGGGGCTCTTTCCCAGAGGGTAAAGACAGTGGAGCTAGGAATTGTAGGCAGGAAGAGAGTGAAGGTGGAGTCTCCTAGCAATTCACAGAGTATGTAACAGAACAACAGAATTGGAAGAGACCTTGGTGGTCTTCTAGTCCAACCCCTTGTTCAAACAGGAGACCCTATACCATTTCAGGTTGTCCGGTCTTCTTTTCAAAAATACCTCCAGTGACTCCATAACTTCTAAAAGCAAGCCATTCCATTGATTAATTGTTCTGTAAGGAAACTTCTCTTTATTTCTAGGTTGCTTCTCTCCTTGATTAGTTTCCATTCATTGTTTCTTGGTCTGCCTTGAGGTGCTTTGGAGAATAGCTCAACTCCCTCTTCTCTCTGACAGCCCCTCAGATATCTAATAGTTATGCAGACAGCTCCTTTAGTCTGGCAAGATTGCTGTCTACCGGTGAACAACAATAAAGAAATCCCTCAGAAGCAACTCCACATGTGTTCTTGGTGCCTGGTAATGTAAGTTTCCAGACTCAACCAACTACAGGTAGTCCTTGACTTAAAACAGTTCATTTAGTGACCATTCAGAGTTATAACGGCACTGGAAAAAGTGACTTAGGACCGTTTTTCACACATTGCAGAATCCCCCATGATCAAAATTTAGGCGCTTGGCAACTGGTTTGTATTTATGATGGTTGCAGCATCCCGGGGTTGTGTGATCAAGGTTTTGCAATCTTCTGATGAGCAAAGTCAACGGGGAAGCCAGAATCGGTCAACAGACATGTTAGTATAACTCAGGGGTGGGCAATTACGGCTCCTTCATGACTCGTGGACTTCAACTCCCAGAATTCCTTCAGACTTCAACCTCCCAGCATGGCTGGCTCAGGAATTCTGGGAGTTGAAGTCCACGAGTCATGAAGGAGCCGTAATTGCCCACCCCTGGTATAACTGAACCATTGCAACAATTCATTTAGCAACAGTGGCAAGAAAAGTCATACGTAAAACGGGGCAAAGCTCACTTAACAAATGTTCACGCAGCAACATAAATTTGGGGCTCAGTTATGGTGATAAATCGAGGAAATTAGTTTTTTCTAATTGTCTTAAATTTTTAAAAATTTTACACCAGGTTTTAATTTGATCGGCCATTTAAATTAGTTAATTTTAATCTGTTTTAACTGTTATCTATTTTTTGTGTTCTTTTAGTCGGCTGTACACCGTCCCAGGTCCTTCGGGAGAGGGGGCGGTATAGAAATTGAATAAATAAATAGATAAATAAACACCTGTATTTGTATAATTATTGCCTTCACACCAAAGATTTGAAGACCTGCGGTAGGGTAGGGGAAGAGTCCCTACCGCCTGTAAATCTAGGCTACTTTCCACCACATTTCTGCCTCTGAGTATTGTTGAAAACTGACAGCACGTTTTTCACTGACAGCATGTTGAAACCCCACAAAGCCGGTAAAATGAACACGGAAATGAAAATCCCTGTCGGAAGAGCCCAATCATTCTTTTTCCATCCAGGATATGCAGAAAAATCCCACCCATGGTACTCTCCCATCAACATGTGACTCTTTGTCTATGAATTAAGGGGATTTTTTTAAAAATATGAGGCACTTTATTGTCTTGAGGTACCGGGAGCCAATAGATCACAAGCTCCTGCATTTGTGTTTGAGGGAAGCTCGATTTGCTTCTTTCCTAGTGGACTTGGGAGATATTTCTAACCTCCCTTTAGCATTGACCAAAAGATTTGACCACATTCCTTTCAAGGATGGAAAGCCATTTTGCATTCTATCTGCAATTTTTTATTCTAGCAATAGAAAAGTGGGGTGGAGTGGGAGTTGCTTTGTTTTGGCAAAGCAAGAGATGTGCGCACCCATGTGCGCATTTTCTTGAGATAGGTGAAGGAACAGTTGTGCCTTCTCGTATTGCCAATATTTGCCATCCATGTTATCTCAATCCTCTACTGTAATTGTATTTACTTCTTAAAAGGTCGCCCCCTCAAGTTCTTCTTGTGCATTCCCAACCTTAAGGCGTGTGGACTTCAACTCCCAGAATTCTCCAGCTAGCCATGCTGACTGGGAAATTCTGGGAGTTGAAGTCCACACCCCTTAAAACTAGGAAACTTTGGTTTAGTGGCCAGTGCAACTATGTCCACATCTTTTAAGGAGTTGAAAGCATGGCATATTGTCTTCCTTTAAAAGAAAAACAAGAAAGCTAGATTAAAGTGCAAGTTTTATAAATTCTATCTAAGCTGTGAGCTCTGCTCAGAACAAGGTTCAGCAGATACAATGGCCAGATACCTGCTGAGACATAATGCAGCCAGCTGCTAAAAACTCCTGCTTGCTTTTCACCATACCTGCGGCCCAACAGTGTTAGTCTGTTCCTTGAAGGAAGCACATTACAGTTGCTTAGCAACTGCATAAAACCCTCCCTGATCACTTTGGGGATGGGGAGCCATCTTGAACTGATTCCAATTACAGGTAGTTCTTGACTTACAAAATTTTGTTTAGTGACCGTTCAAAGCTAAAAAATGACTTACAACCTTTGTAGCATGATCACGTGATCGAAATTCAGATGTTTGGCCAATGGTTCACACCTAGGACTAGGACCTAGGACCATTGCTGTGTCCCAAGATCATGGGTTTTTTTTGCAACCTTTTGACAAATTCCAATTACAGGTAGTCTTTGACTTACAAAATTTTGTTTAGTGACCGTTCAAAGTTAAAAAATGTGTTATGTTTCACAGTTACAACCTTTGTAGCACAATCACGTGATCAAAATTCAGACGTTTGGCCACTGGTTCACACTTAGGACCATTGCTGTGTTCCAAGGTCATGGGTTTGTTTTTTTTGCAACCTTTTGACAAAGTCAATGGGAAAGCCAGATTCACAGGTTTCTAATTTACCAACTACAGCAACTCACTTAACAACGGTGGCAAGAAGGTTATAAAATGGGGCAAAACTCACTTAGCAATAGCACTTAGACTTATATACTCCTTTATAGTGCTTTCCAGCCCTCTCTAAGCGGTTTACAAAATCAGCCTATTGCCCCCCAACAATCTGGGTCCTCATTTTACCCACCTCGGAAGGATGGAAGGCTGAGTCAACCTTGAGCCTGGTGGGATTTGAACCAGCAGTCAGCAGAAGTACTGCTGTACTGCAGTACTGCATTCTAACCACTGCACCACCGAGGCTCTTAAAACTTAACAAATGTCTCACTTAACAACAAGAATTTGGGGCTTGACTGTGGTTGTAAATCGAGGATTACCTGTACATTCTAGGCATTCTTAAGTAACAAGTGACATCCAGCCCAATATTTCAGTGCATTTCAGAAATACCTAAAATGGATGGTTGAAAGCTAATATTCTGAAATATGCTAGCTGTCAAATGTCACAATGTGTGGTGTTTGGATCTAGAAAGACAAAAGGGGCAAAAGGTCACCCAGATACCTGTCTAAGGTGCCCAGTTAGGTCCAGCCCTATTCATATGTAACCCCAACATCTAGTGCAAATAGCAATGTACAATTTCATGACACACAGTCCTGTTAGATATTATTTGACATGCACAAATAGGTTTGGAATCACGTGAGAATTCTGTTTGACGGGGGTTCACGGGGTCAGATTTCAGAATAAAAATTTGGGTAATATAATTGAAACCCTCTAAGTATCTGCCAGTTAAATACAGTTATGGAGAAAACACAGCTATCTAACATGCACATATACTGAAGATCAAATCTGTGGAAAATGAACCTTGAGTTACCAATTTTTCACTGATGCTTTGCATCAAGGGCAGCAAATCCAGTGGACTAGAAGTAGTCTTTAATAAAACTTGCCCTTTGTTCCTGGTTTATGTGCTCTTGAATCTCTATAGCCGGGTAAGGCAACCTTCCTTTCTTTGTACCTATGGATGTTGTATAGAACATGCAAGCAAGGTGGTTTCTCGAAGTGTTGTTACATTATCAAGATAGCTGTTCTTCTCTTAATTCCATCATGAACATTCAAGCCCCAGCAGGTGGTATTTACAAAATGTTGTGCTTATGAATATTTTTTCCCCAGTAAAAATCTGATGGGATCTGCAGATCCTTCATGCTGGAAAGAAGTCCCAATCATTGCTGTTGGAGTTGTTATTCAGGTTGCAAATGTAAGGATGTTTTCTCTTACGGTAGAGCATTTATATGATTCATTTGGAAGATGCCAGTGAGAAAGACGAGAGTGATTGTAGTTAAGACTCGATGTTGAATGCTTTTAATAACACATCCAGGTCACCCACATTAGCGGCCTGAAAGAGTTCTGGCTGGTCCATCATAGACAAAGCAATTCGGAGAGCAGCCCAAATATTACCTGAAATTACCGGATGAGACACCTGTTGCTGATTCCGACTCTTTCGTTGAAGATTGAGAGCTGTGAGGAAGTTGCTTACTGCCTCTCTATAGGTTAGGAAAAAAAACAAAAACAAAATATGTACAAAAAGAATCCACAGTTTCCACAATATTTAACAACCAAAATAGCCAGAGCATCACTCAGATGACCGTGAGGACACAGATACACCTCCAAATGCTTCAACAACCCTCTAAAAGGATGCAAATGACCAGCTGTTTACAAGGAATATAAATCCTTCCATTCCCCACTATCCTGTCAGAGCTGAAGAAGCTTCTTGGATGAGAAGCGTAAAGTCTTCAAAAGAAAAAAACAAGAAAGTCCAGTTGCCTCCTGAAAACACTGTGGGATGTATACCCCAAAAAGACAGTGCTAGAAACCATCAAAACAGTGGACAGGATAAAACCAGCTTTTTCCCTTAAGAAAAGGCAAACCCCCAAGGCAAACCAGAGCAAACTAACTGAAAATCTGAGCGTGCTGCCAAAAACCGTTTTATTTTTTACTATTTTTTTTTACCTTTATTTACTAGAAATAAAGCCTGCCCATGAAGCAGATCCTGAAAATACTTAAAATCCTGGCTAAAAATAACTCACCAAGGCAAAACCAGAATTCCCTTTTTCCTGTCCCCTGACAAGATTAACCCCCAGGATAGAAAAAACAAAGGTCCTGGGACAGGATTAACCCATTAAGGCAGGAAGACAAGGTTCAGGGCAATCACTTCAACTAGAGGCACACAAAAAGCCCATTGAACTAACAGAAGCTTCAAAGAGAAAATACTTATAAAAACCATAGACTCACAACCCAAAATTTGCTTGCAAGCCAGGAACACTCAAGCTGTGTCACTACTTTTCCTGCCTTCCTGAATTAAAGAATCCTGCTTTCTGACAGCTTGTTTCTATGTCAATTTCTTCTTAGTGTCAGTGACTGCTTCCCAGCTGGGGAACGAACCAGGGAGATTTCTTCCAACCGCACCTTTGGGACAACCACGACCTGGATGACTGAGAAGCTCTACAAACCAAAATTCATATGGACCTACTTACCTATATGCACCTAGGTTGATGCAGCTGATTCCTAAATTGTATCTAGATCTGATAAAGCCAGGTTGAATCTCTAATGCTCGAGTGTAGGCTTCCACCGCTTCTTCGCTTCGATCACCATTTGCTAAGGTTGCACCTAGACGGTTCCACAATGAATAATCCTGATAAGACAGCAACAATTTAGGTATAATACTTGTGCAGACTGTTTTGATGATATTTTTGGGCTCATTCTTTTCAAATGATATGTATGATATGGGTAACAGTAAGTGTCTTCTCCTTTCACTAGTATGGCATGTAACTCAAGATAATTTTCTGAGATTGTCTGAAGCGGTATAGGATCTCCCGCTTGAACAAGGGACTGGATTAGAAGACATCCAAGGTCCCTTCCAGCTCTATTCTGAATTCAAAATTATTTTCTGAGATTTACTCCTAATTTTTTGTTAGGCAAGCCAGAAGTGGGAGAGGGGCTGTCACAGAGAGGAGAGGGTTCAACCTATTTCCCAAAGCACTTGAAGGCCAGACAAGGAATAATGGATGGAAACTGATCAAGGAGAGATTCAACCTAGAAATAAGAAGAAATTTTCCGACAGTGAGAACAATCAACCCATGGAACAGAAATTGCCTTCGGAAGTTGTGGGAGCTTCATCACTGGAAGCTTTTAAGAAGAGACTGGACTGCCATCTGTCAGAAATGGTGTAGGGCAGTGGTGGCAAACCTTTTACTTACCGAGTGCCGAAAAGTACGTGCTTGGCGTGTGCCATCCACACTTGGCGTGTGCCATCCACACTCTTCCACCTGCGCTGCACGTGCAATGCATGCACGCTGTGTGCAGGCACTCATGCACACATGTAAATTGCATGTGCATGCACAGGAGAGCTCCGAAGACCAGCTGGATTTCCTGCTGCAATTGCGTGCATGCACAGCGGATGCCCGAAGACCAGCTGGGTCTCTGCAATCGCGCATGCATGCATGCGTGACTGCTCAGCTGGAGGTAAGTTGGCCGACAGTTTGTGTGCCCAGCAAGATGGCTCTGTGTGTCACCTATGGCACCTGTGCCATAGGTTTGCCATCATGGGTGTAGGGTCTCCTGCTTGGGGGGGGGGATTGGACTAGATGACCTACTAGGTTTCTTCCAACTCTGTTAATCTGGTAATCTGTTAAACTATTTAAAAAAGGAGCTTGAAATTAATAATTCACTTTAGGCACATGAATGGTGCCTAATGATGCCTATTAAACCAATTAATAGTTTAAAGGACATGGGACAATAGAAGTAAACATCTTAATGCTAAAGTGCCAAACTTACCTCTGGGCGCACAGTGAGGGCAGCATTGAATGCATCTATTGCTCTGTTAAATTCCCCATTCAGATGAAAGAGAACTCCAAGTCCCGTCTGCAAATCCGGGTCAATAAATTCACCGTTATGATGAGCTCCTTCAAGAAATAACTCCTTCACTTCTTCCAGCAGGGAACTAGAAATAATGCAGTGTAAAGGTAGAGTAATATAAGAGCAATGAAACGATGGCCCAGGCCTCCAGAACAGATGACAGAATTCATTTGCTCCCATGTCTCCCTCCCCTTTTCACAGAAAACATGGTTTAAATACAGATTGAGTTTGGGTGGTGTTTCAGTGTCCCAAATTTTTTGCTTGTTAAATCGATTAATCTGGGATGATTGTTACCTTTCATCTACTGTCTTGGACATCCTCCTGGGCAATGCTGGAGAACCTTTCTTGCTTCGGAAGAGGAATCTATACTTGGGATTCTGTTTGATCCAACTTCTTAAGACTTCACAGGCCTCCTGCTGGTGGCCGGTATTTGTGAAGCTCACGGCTAAAGCCATGAGAGCTTTCAAGTTGTTTGGCTGAAGCTCTAAGCACCTTGAGCAGAGGAAAAGGAAACTTAGTTAAGCAGGTTGTTCTCAGTGGGCTGAAGGCATTGACTTACTGTCATCAAGGCCTCTTGTGTTGTGGCCCGCCCACTGCCAGCACAGCTGGCAGCAGACTCGTACAGTGAAGAAGTTGGGGCGGATCTTGGGCCAGTCCTGGAGTTGGGAGAAAGCTCTGATGGTTGCTCTGCATTGGAGGCAGAGATGGGGCCAGGGCCATCCGACAGTTATCAGCTGCCTTTGGAGTTGGAGATCAGTGGGGCACAAGAACAGCTGGAGTCTGTTTCAGATGCGTGTATGTGCAGAGCTGCCAGGAGAAGGGAACAACTAAGGAGCAAGGGTCGACTTGGAAGTAAAAGCACAAGTGGATGCTGAATGGCCCCTCCCATAGGGAATAAATAGGAGCAAAAGGGGAGTTCCAAATTTCTGTTGAGAAGTGAGATAATCACTAAGTGAAATTTTGGTCCATATTATGACCTTTTCCGCCACAATTGTTAAGTGGATCACTGCAGTTGTTGAGTTAGTAACATGGTTGTACAGTGAATCTGGCTTCCCTATTGACTTTTGTCAACAACTGACTTGTTGGAAGGTCACAAAAGGCAGTCACATGATCCCAGGACACTGCAACCGTCACATATATATGCCACTTGACAAGCATTTGAATTTTGGTTGAGTGACCATTGGGGATGCTGCAATAATGGAAAGAAAAATGGTCATAAGTCATTTTTTTCTTCAGGGCCATTGCAACGTTGAACCGCCAATAAGTCAAGGACTACTTGTATATCCAGTTCTGGGCTGGATGGATCATCATCAATATGATAGCCCATGAAACTAAAAGGCAAAGCAAGAGTATTGATAATTTATGGGAAGTATTCCTTGCATTGCCATAGATATTTCTCCAACCAAGGTGAAAATTGTTCTTAAGAACTTCATATCTGAATCCATCTTAAGGAATGCAAACTAAGAACAGAAGAGCAGAGTTGGAAGGGACCTTGGAGGTCTTCTAGTCCAATCCCCTGTTCAAGCAAGAGACCCTACACCAATGGTGGCGAACCTTTTACTTACCGAGTGCCGAAAAGTAAGTGCTTTATGCGTACCATTGGCACTTGCGTGCGGCTCCTCCACGTGCGCTGCATGTGCAACCAGGTCATCTGTGCATGCATGCAGCCTTTGCACGTGTAATGTACATGTGCTGTGCACAGGCACTCACTCACACATGAGCAATTGCATATGCATGTGCAGGAGAGCTACAAAGACCAGCTCGATTTCCTGCTGCAATCGCGCGCATGCACAGCGGAGGCCCAAAGACCAGCTAGGTCTCTGCAATCGCACATGTGTGCATGCGCAATCGCATGTGCATGCTCAGCTGGAGGTAAGTTGGCTGACAGCTTGTGTGCCCAGCAAGATGGCTCTGCATGCCACCTGTGCCATAGGTTCGCCATCACGACCTTACACCGTTTCAGACTACATGGTGATCCGATTTCTTCTTTAAAATCTCCAGTGATGGAGCACCCACAACTTCTGAAGACAACCTGTTCCACTGATTAATTGTTCTCACTGATAGGAAATTTCTCCTTAGTTCTAAGGTGGTCCTCTCTTTTATAAGCTTCCTTCTGTTACTTCTTGTCCTGCCTTCTGTGCTTCGGAGAATAGGCTGACCCCGTCTACTTTGTGGCAGCCACCTTAGATATTGGAACACCCCTATCATGTTACCCCTAGTCTTTCTTTTCATTAAACTCGACATATCCAATTCCAGCAGCTGGTCTTTATATGTTTTAGCCTCCAGTGCCTTAAAGATATGTCCATGATTTACAGAAACTCTTTCTTTCCCTCTGAAAGCCATAAGGCAACCATTTGGATACCCACCGGGCACATAAAACCAACCGTCTCTTACCGTTGGAGGGCAACTATGGCTCCCTGTTCATTTTCATTTTCTGCTTGGGTTATTCCAAGAAACTGCCAGGCCTGCAAAATGGGAAGTTTGAGCATTATACCATGCTAAGTATCAGCATAATAAACTCTGGGAAATTATTTTGTTACGAATGCCATGCAGGTTTTTATTTTAAAAAAAGCAAGGCTGCAATAAGTCTGCTTTAGTCTGGCAAGATTGATGTCAGGCTCAAAAGTTAAGAAAGACACACTGATCTAAGCAGTTTCTTTTATTGTTCCTAGCCTACAGACAGAAATCTTGCTTAACTAAAGTAGACCATTAAACATAAGGACTGGGAGCTCTTAGAAAGGAGCTTCCTTCACTCTCTTTCTCCCACACAAACTATGTAAACTTCACTGTCTCTTCCTCCTCTGACATTCTAGCCCCTCCTTCCTGGGAATCCAGACTACATTCCTCCACACCGTCCCCTCCATTCTAAATCCTGAATGTTGGCTACAGAACCAATCAGGAAGATGCCAGTTCCAACTGGACTCAGGGATTTGATGCTCAAGGGAGCGTAAAACAGTGTCATCACATTCAAATTATACAAAAGTGAGAAAGCACCAAGGCTATGAAATATATTTGGGTTTTTTTCTCCAAAGTGAAGAAAGTGGAAAAGTGAGGAATACTTGAATATTCTGATACAAATGTGTCCCTTTCAAGGTTCTTTCCATTGATTAAGTTGTCTTATGGGTAGGATAGGATGACAAGAAAAGGTGTTTCAAACAATGATCAAGGAATCAATTAATACTCTAATCCAGGGGTGGGCAATTGTGGCTCTTTTATGACCTGTGGACTTCAAATCCCAGAATCCCTGGGCAAGACAACCTAAATAAAATGGAGGAACTATTTTGAGGTATAAGTGTAAGGGTTAAGCCAGGGGTGGGCAATTGTGGCTCTTTTATGATTTGTGGACTTCAAATCCCAGAATCCCTGGGCAAGGCAACCTAAA
>JAEANM010028877.1:0-10287 GCA_017656035.1 Myanophis thanlyinensis | reverse complement strand
GTCAGACGACATCGTCCGGACGGTGGCACCCCGAGGAGGCCAACCCTGTGGGAACGCACTGGTCGGCTGGAGGCTGACCTAACAAAGAGAAGGACTAGACATCTTCCAATATTTGAGGGGATGTCACAGGTCAATCTATTCTCCAAGACACCTGAGGGCAGGACGTGAAATAATGGATGGAAAGTTATCAGGGAGAAATTCAACATAGAATTAAGGAGAAATTTCCTGACAGCAAGAACATTTAACCAGTGAAACAATGTGTATCCAGAAGTTGAAGTTGCTCCATCATTTCAGGTTTTTAAGAAGAGATTGGACAGCCATTTGTTCAAAATGGTATAGGGTCTCCTGCTTGGGCAGGAGTTTGGAATAGAAAATCCATTCAAACTCTGTTGGAAGACACACAGAGATAGAGAAAGAGAGGCTTGTGTACAGGAATCTAACAAAAATGTAAACTAAAATCTAATAATCAACATGTTATTTGATTAAAGAGATTCTACATTGTCTTTCTGAGGTTCTATAAAAAAAAACCTGTTCTGCTTCATCAGAAAATGCTACATCTCTTCATGAACTACATAAAGGCAAATAAGAAGATTGAATTAAAAATCATGGATGCCTTTAAGAAGATATGATTTTTCACAGATGCAGCTTGCCATAAAGAAAACCACCAGTAATGACTGTTCTTTGGTCAGCATTAAAGTTATGGAGGCATCATTTCCTTGATCTGAATCATCTTAAATGTTCCTGCAATTTATTCTATTACTAAAGGTCAATTCAGTTCAAATTATTTTGTATGATGATGACTATGCTCTACTGTTTAACAATTATTTTGCTGGAAATATTTTTACTACTCCCATCAAAATGACAACTTTACCAAATGGTAGCAGTACATAGTGTATTGAATTATTATTTTCTTATTTTTCAAAGACAAAAACTCACATTAAGTTAATCAAAACAAACTTGATTAAAATCTGCCCAAACCAAAACTTCTCAGAGGGAAAAGTGGCTGATCTGAAGTAGTTAAGTTGCATTTTGTCTTTTAAACATGTCCAGGAAAAATATAAATAATAAATTGCTATCAGCATTGTAATGATTCTGCTACATGTATGTGTGCATGCATAGACATGTGTATGTGTGATGCTCATGTTTAGAACCCAGATCGTATTTAAAATTGAGATTTGAAGGTGGCAGGAATCAAAAGCAAATAGATTCAATGTTCAGATTATTAAAAGATTTGCCAAAGGCTATAGTGGAAAAGTATCAAAATCCCCACAGCTCTATAACTTTTGGGGGTACAAAAGGGACAGGAATAAGAAGGACATTAACCCTGATAAATTTCAGAAAGACAACTTCAAAGATTGTATTGCAGTGAAGCTTAAAATATTATCCCAACACCTCTTTTAAACAAAAATGAATAAAGGATACAAGCAGCTTGCAATCTATGCAACAAATAGCTTTAAAAGACCTTTCTTGAACCTATGCAGAAAATGTCCTATTTCAATTTAAAATTAGAAACTTTCAAAGATTAAGAAAAGTTTGCTCTTCCTAAAAACTCAAAGGATATAACCTTTTTAACTACCTGCTTTCTGTGCTATATGGCTTGTAGTCTGAACTCAAAAGGAGGTGCCATTCTCAAATTGATACACTGCAGGATACCTATGGGTATGGACAGACAGTAACCAATTCAAAAAAGATGAAAGAAAGATGGAAGGAATGTATTGAAATACTATACAATAGAGATGTCAACATCTAAGATACTTTAGAAGATATTCCCTATCTACAAGAACCTATAGTGGAAAAAATGAATTTAGATTAGCATACCAGTTATTACTAAGTGAAAGAAACAGTCTAACCAAACCATGCCACCAAATCTGAAGAGTGGCAGTAGCTAATAAAAGGGAGGAGAAGGAGAAGTTTGAAATATACTTAACTTCACATGCTAGCAAATAATATCTAGGATTGTGTAATGCAGATTAGAGTCCTACATGGAAAAGACATGTCTGAAAAGGATGAGAAATATCAACATATTGTTGATGCACACTAGGTAATTGAGAAATCCCCAAAACATAAAACATCCAGTGTGTACTTTATAGATTATGGAAAGGCCTTTTATTGTGTTATTCATGCCAAATTGTGAAATGTGTCCTGAAAAATGAGATTCCTTAAATGTCTCATTATTATTATCACGTGTACAGGTCAGGAAGCCATAGTACAGACAGAACAGGAGGAAACAGACTGGCTCCATATTAAGTCTTTGAGAGAAAAGACCATATACTTTATTAGTTCAATTTATATGCTGAAAATATAGCTGGATTGAAACAAAATTGGCTGAGATGGGCAGCTATAGAGAATGAATAGTGAATGAATGAATGAATGAATGAAATGAACATGGCTTTAAATTTGGAGAAAGAAATGTCAGTGATGCATATTATGCTAATGGCACTACTCTGATAGTCAAAAATATAAAATATCTGCAAAGTATAATAATAAAAGTAAAAGAGCACAGTGAAAAATGGGACTAAACTTAAACATAAGCAAGTCTAAACTGAACAGGTAAAAAAAAAAACACCCTTATAATTGACAATGAAGATATCAAACTGGTAGATAGCTTCTTCCTTTTAACATCAATCATCAACAGTAAAAGAGCAAGGAATCAAGGAATATGTGGCAGATTGGCATTTAGCAGCCTTAGCCTAACTCAGATTCTATGATGTGTCTATTTATATACAAAATCAGAATATTGCAAGCAATGGTATTTCATATGATACTCTAGGGATACAAAAACTGGACTTTGAAGGAGCAGAATAGGAAAAGTATATCTTTGGAGAAGACTCTTGAGCAGGGGTCTCCAACCTTTCAAACCTCAGGGATCACTAAATTCATAATTTTAAATCCTGTGGACCACTAATATGAATCCAGCATGCCACTCGCTGAAGCACCACTCGCTGAAGCACCACTCACTGAAGTGCCTGGACTCCCAGTGATTGGATGGGGGTCCTTCAGGCATTTAGCTTGGCCGCCTGTTTTTGCAACCTCCCTCTCCTTCCCTCTCTCTGTCTCTCTCTCTCTCTGTCTTTCTCTTCTCTCTGCTCTGTTTCTCTCTGGCACTCTCCTCTCTCTCTCTCTCACTCTTTCCTGACTGTGGGCAGAGTTAGTCTGCAGTCCTCCATTCCAACCATTGCACCACCCTGCCTCCTAACTTCACTTTCAAAAGTGAAACAAAATCAGCTTTTGTTTCACTTTTTTTTTAAATCAGCTAGTCTGCAATCTTTCTGTTCCTTTCTGTTCCATCAGCAGCAGTAGCAGCAGCAGCAGCAGCAGCAGCAATTCCGTTGTTCAGTCAGTCGTGAAAACAGAAGGAATAGAATGTTATGCATTATTTTCAAAGTCTTCAAAACATAAAATAGATTATTATTTACACTTTAAATAGCAGCTGGCAGTGCTTTAAATTCATAGGAGGTCTTAAATCCACCAATGCAAAAGAAAAAAAATCCATTTGGCACCAAAACATAAATTGATATATTGGTTTAAATCCTTTTTTTTCATATACCTAGACATCCTCTCACCTCCCAAAAAAATCCCTATATATGGAATTATTTTTATTATTAACAGAATTTTCTGCAATAAGCAATTGAGTGTATAATAAGTGTAAAGAAATGGCTTGATGCATACAGACTAAAATAACTCATGCATGCTGATATCAAATGCTAAGAATGCCAACATATTTAAATATCAAATATAAAAACAGTGTTAACAGATACAATTTTTTTAGTCCATTCTTTCTCATCCATGTTTCCTGCTGAGTTTTTCCAGATTCTCATTAACTCTCATATTTATGGGAGTATCTGCACCTATGATGATGTGGACAGCCAGTTTAAAGACTTACCTCTGTTTGATCTTATTTGCAACATTATACATGTTTTTAGACTAGATAATGTGCATCGTGCTTGAATAGTTTCAGTTTTCATTAATTCAGAATTTCTTTTGGTCTTTGAGAATTGAGGATTTCGTGGTGTGACTGGACCTTTGATTCTGGACTGTGACAACCCAACATAAAGAGAATTAGAAGGCAACATAAGAAAAGGTGAATATCTAATTATTAGCCAAATACTGCTGAACTCTTAAACCCAGTGTCCTTTATCATTGTCTTTCTGGTTGGGACTGCTATGAGTTGTAATTCAGATGGAGTAAGAATTTACAGAACAGCATGACTGCAGCTGGAATAACAGGCTGGATTCCCCAAACTATCATTGTATTTATCATTCCATCTAAATGACCAGCTTCAGAGTTTAATAGCAATAAAGGGAGGCTTGGTGCTTTATGGTAGATCTTGTCCTGGAGAGTGATAAAATTGCAAAAATATCACATTGTATTGTTTTATTCAAAGGTTATTTGTCTGGAAGGCAACTCGGGCTCAGGCTTGTATCATTAATTATAGCTGCTGTTTGAAACTAGCACCCATCACTTTAATGAGTTTCTGCTTCAGAAAACTTTATATAGAACTTATTTCAACTCTTCTGCCTCTGCTTTAAGAACTGTCCCCCTTTTTTATAATTTCAGTTATAAAAGAAGAAGTTAGTATATAGCATAATAAGGAAATGGATCTCCATTATTATCTGCATGGCTGATTTGATCTAGCAGGGTTGGTAATGCCATCAATACCATCAATTGGTTCCCTGAACATACATCTTCTCTATCACAGGGCCTGCCTCATGAAATTAGGTCCCTTCTGAAATCTGGGTGGTCCTCACCCTGCTGTGGTTTTGGAAGGCATTGAAAGCCCTTTGCCAAGGCCTTTTGTAGCCCCTTCTAAGGATTAGATGGGTATTTGTTACTACCTGGCTTGGTTGGTTGGTTGATTTTTCCCATGTTTTGTTCCTTGTAAAATTTATTTTTATTTTCTGTTTTTGTGAACTACCAAGAATTGTTGGAGGATCAGACAGTTTTTCCAGCATGAGTCTAAAGAGTCTAAAGAGCAAAACAGTCTAAGTTTGAAATACTCTGAGCTATTCTTTTTTAGAGACAGCAACTTTATCCCATTACAATATCTAATGTAGATTTGTTGACAGCGGTATGTGTATAAATGTTTTGCTAAATAGCTGTTGTTTCTACCATAATTAGTTTTAGATGCTCTTGTCATGGATCTTAAATTTGTTTTTTGCTGAGTTTTATGATTATGTTTTATTATTAGGAGTCCCATCCGAGAAAGTGTCTTAATAACAAAATAGCTCTATACGTTGTGCCACAAACTAAGATATTTTCCATCAGGCCTGAGTGAACTAACCACAATATGGCTTATTATCAACAGAGTTTATGCAGTGCAAGGGAATTCTATGCACTTTGCAGAAGAACAATAAGTTGCTCAAATTTATCCACTAGTCAGAGATCTAGTAAACAGACAATATCATAAAAAGCAGTGAAAGTAACATGAGCAAGGTGACTGCTTTGCTTCATTCTTTAGAAAAATAAGGAGAATACACTGCTTTACAAATCAACAAGGGCTACTTTCCTTGAAGCACCACTGAAGTTCATCTTCAGAACTTCACACAGCAAAGACCAGAATGATAGATGAAGGCATAAGAAAAGAGAAAATTGTACCGGACTAATCAATATTCTGCTATTCCTTTGCCATTCCTTATACTTGAGTTCCTGAGTGAATAGAGGTATACATATAGCAGAAAACATGATTTGTTCAAGCTTGGAACAAAATAGCCTCCTAAAAATATCCCATCAAGACATTTGGAGATCCTTGACAAAAATGAAAATGGGCTTAAAGAGTCTACTCATAGGAATCAATGGCTTTGGGACGTCCCTCCCGTAAATGGAATAGCAGTTTATGGTTATGATTACTTAATAACAAATAGCCATAGATCTTTTAAAAAAGATTATTGAAGATGTAAAAAATAATCCCAATAGAAAATGCTGGAAACCACAATGAAAAAAAAAAAGTTAAAATCTGTTTTCAGAAGCACTTCTATTTTTAAAAAAATGTAAACTGGAAAATCCAATCAGCACACTAACTGATCAAAAGGGCTAATCCGATCCATTTTCTTTTCAATTAGTACCTCTCTTGTCCTATTGATAAATAAACCAGGCAGGAATTACAAATTGTACTGTGTTTTTTCACTTTGTTCTCTATGTGTGTGTTTAAATCCCTTTTGTCAAGTATTTGTAGATTGTTAGCGGACAGCACTTGGTACAATCTCATCTACTTTTCAAGTTCAAGTAATGAATTTTTTTTGCAGTCAAATGTTGTTGCCTAATTAAAAATTAATCTCCTGTAATCTTCACTGAGCACCTGATGATAATGTCTAGCTAGTCCTCTATTTCAAAGATATGCAAGTAGTTTGACATTAGTTGCTTTTTCAAATATATTTTCTCCATCAACCCCAATTCCTCCTGCTTTAGTTTACAATTTTCATATTTCTTGATATGAATTAAATCCTAATTAAATACCAACGAGGTCTATACAGCCACA
This sequence comes from Myanophis thanlyinensis, assembly GCA_017656035.1. Classification (NCBI taxonomy): domain Eukaryota; kingdom Metazoa; phylum Chordata; class Lepidosauria; order Squamata; family Homalopsidae; genus Myanophis; species Myanophis thanlyinensis. The sequence goes on along the minus strand of JAEANM010028877.1, from coordinate 3,812 downwards.
TTTGACCCAATGCCACTATGTAGCTGGGCTCCCAACTATTTTCATGAATGAACTGAATATTACAGCAGAGTAACAAGATAAAACAACAAAAAACAATGTGGCTGCATAATGTTTCAGGCTGTACAAATAAGCTTTATGTACATATGCTCAAGTGTTGTTTTTATAGTTAGAATTTAGCAGCATCAATAGAATAAAAGATTCAGCAATTATCCCTTCTAACTATGGGGCTGCTAAGAGTCAACAAGGACTTGATGGCACATAATCAATAAACAATGCTGAAAAATAAACATAGAGTTCTAGTGTTTTTAAATTTGTTCTGGAAACACACCTTCAACAGAGTGCAAAGTTTCCCCTTACTAACCTTTCCCTTCCCTTCCCAGCCCAACCCAAACCAGCAAAGAGTTAAGTGCACTCTGAAGATTCAACATATAGTAGTGCTCTTTACAATGATTATTTCAACAATACCAGCAAACATTTTTGTGTCAAACACCTTATTTTATTTCATGCACATGCAGACATTTTTTTGTCTTTACTTGCTTTTGTTCAACCTGCAATCATCAGTTTTTCAGCTGAGGCTAGTTGCCTGCCTCGAAACAACAACACAATATACTGTGCTTGCAATTAACTTCCCCATCCAAGTCACAAAGCAACAATCCAATCTCAATACTCAGAACAGCTGGAACACTCAAAACAAAGATGCTGAGGGGAGGGGTGAATCATGGCTGTTCCAAGAATAAGAGAGGAGTTTGGAATAAGTATATTTTGTTTCGAGCTGTGACTATGTCAAACTATTTTGCACTGTATTTTATGTATACACATAATAAAACTCCTGACGGCTTACACTTGCTTACTAGAGGCAAATGATGCAACAAGTTATGACCCCAATTGATGAAGAATCAGCCTGTTCATGCCATAGCATTTTTGTTATTTGCTAACCCTTCTAATCCTTCCCAAACAAGATTAACAGAGTTGGAAGGGACCTTGTAGGTCATCTAGTCCAACTCCCCACCTAAGCAGGATACCCTGCACCATTTCTGACAAATGGCAGTTCAATCTCATCTTGAAAGCCTCCAGTGATGAAGCCCCCACAACTTCCGAAGGCAAGCTGTTCCATTGGTTGATTGTTCTCACTGTCAGAAAATTTCCCTTTATTTCTAGGTTGAACCCAGTGGTGAAATTCATTTTTTTACTACCGGTTCTATGGGCGTGGCCACAGGATTAAACATCACCAAGCTCAGAATTAAACTTCACAAAGTTACAATGTAATAAGGGGAGAGGCAGTTTCTTTGAGCAAGGCAATAAAGATTAGGCTAGAAACAACTGCCTTATTTACAGGATTAATCCTGTGAAGTTAACCCTGCAAAGTGGGGGGGGGGGAACAAAAGGAGATTTCTTCTAATAACTGGTTCTATAGAACCAGTGCGAACCGGCTGAATTTCACCTCTGGTTGAATCTATCCTTGATCAGTTTCCATCTATTATTTCTTGTCTGGCCTTCAGGTGCTTTGGAAAATAGCTTGACCTCTTCCTCTCTATGGCAGCCCCTCAAATATTGGAACACTACTATCATGTCTCCCCTGGTCCTTCTCTTCACTAGACTAGCCATGCCCAGTTCCTGTAACTGTTGTTCATATGTTTTAGTCTCCAGTCCCCTAATCATCCTGGTTGCTCTTCTGTACACTCTTTCTAGAGTCTCAACATCTTTTTATAGTGTGGTGACCAAAACTGGATGCAGTATTCTAGGTGTGGTCTTAGTAAAGCTTTACAGCATGGTATAAGTACCTCAACTTACATATTTGTAATATATATTAGTACCTAAACTTATATATTTGTAGTCAGAAAAAGGCCACTATAGTAATATGTATATTTTGCAAATAAAGAGCTGGTTTGGTTCCCTTGTTTAACTCTTCCCAAGAATTTCTTTGATTTTACTATACCTTTTATGGCCTTCATGACACACACACATATTTATATATACTACCATATACATATTGCATATGCCTTATGCATGTACATATTGTTATTTACTATTGTCTTAGTATTTTAGTATTTTTATTTATCAATGACTCCAATTCACACTATTGGATGTGGGTTGCATTTGGTGTCTCTAGATTGAACATAATTGTAACTTCAGTAATTACCTGTCCATCTATAGAAAATAATAACTTCAGTAATTACCTGTCCATTTTTAGATAATATCTGTTTTGAAAATACATTTAAAAAGTCTTGTTGAAAGTCAGTTGGTGATGATGATGATGATTATAAATAATTGCTTTTAAAAAAGAAAATAAAGGCATATTTCTTTCAAATTTCTAGTTAAAGTCTGCTGTTTCTCATAACAGACTGTTTTCATAGAAAATGAATGCAACATAAACAAGTGAAGTTGTGGATTTTGTCATTAAGTATCAAAATACACTCTGTACTAAAATTGGTGTCCCACCAGATACTGTATATCCAGTTTCGCTGCCACTCCAAGGTAGTATGCCATATTTCATCCAAGGCAAAGAAAACTTCCATATTTTGAAATTTTGAGATTGCCAATTTAATTATTGAGGCTGTATGTTCTCATTTTAATTTATTTATTTAATTTATATGTTACCCTTTTCATTATCCAAAGTGACTCTGAAACTTTATGCTGTTGATATGCTTGATAGGCCAATCCATTCATTATTCTATTCAATTGCTTTTAAATGTGAGGTGCAAATGCAGTGATGGTGAGACACAAAATAAATATTATAAATCATTAAGCCAGCAAGCCTGGAAATTTTGTTGGTGCTATTTAGGGAAAGTTCTTACTATCAGACCAATAACCAAGAAATGTTTTTACAAAATAAATAAATAACATATTGCCTACTGTATGTTTGTGACATGGTGGCTCAGTGATTAAGACACTGGGCTTGTCAGCTTTCCAGCTGGCAATTCAAGTTCAAGACCTGCAACAGAGTGAGCTCCCGTGCTTGCCTAGCTGCCTCCAATCTAAGCAGTTCGAAAGCATGCAAATGCAAGCAGATAAAGAGATATCACTTTGGTGAGAAGATAACAGTGCTCCGTGACCTCATGCTGGCCACATATCCATGGAACCATATTTGGATAGTGCTGGCTCTTGAAACGGAGACGAACCCCCTTAGTTGACAAGATTACTGGAGTAAAATCCACAGGGACTTCTTTACATAATGTATAGATTGTTATTTAACTACTTTATAAGAGATGATCAAGATGGTGACAAGCTGTAAAGGGTCTTACTTGCCTTAGCAGACTGCCTCATCAACTAGAACAAATCCTGGTGACACAGTGCATCTGGAACTGCTTTACACTTTTATATGTGTGCTGTACACAAAAATCTCAGGAGGTCCTCTGTCTTCTCCCACCCACACCCTCAATCTTCTAGAAAACTTGTTCTCTCACATCTTTGTGCTTGTAGAACCCTTGTCAATTGTGTTTTGTAGTATATGGAAGTGTGATTGTTCTGGATGCTGAAGATTTACTTTTTATAGTTTTCTTTGTCTTGGAATTGTTTAGGAGTTGGTTGGCCTCTTAATCTAAATCTAAACAATTAATCTTAATCTAAACAACAATAGTAATTGTTGCCTTCTATATTGAATACCAGTGTTCCAATATAATTGCTCACATACCTGGCTCCCTGCCATGTGACATCAGTCCTGCCTAAGCTCCTCGAGGTTATAGCCGGCTTGGCGGTGGAGACCCCAGACTTATGGTTATGGGGGACTTCAACCTGCCGTCTGCCGGCATGACCTCGGGGGTTGTTCAGGAGTTCATGGCTTCCATGACAGCCATGAGCCTGACTCAAGTAAT
>JAEANM010028876.1:0-10287 GCA_017656035.1 Myanophis thanlyinensis | reverse complement strand
ACCTGATATGGCCCCCTATACCCGCCATAATTGCCCCTCCCACCGACCGTGCTAATAAATTGCACCTCATCCCCGGACTCCCAAACCTCCCCGACGCGTCCCTCGGCCTGGCCTTAACCTCAATTGGGGGGTCCCCTAACTCCCATTTATTCAACCCCCTCCCTAACCCCGATACAAATTTACTAAAAAAGGACCCAATGTCTGGGCCTTTGTAGAACTGCCCCCTCCTGATGCCTCTTTCCAACTGAAATATTAATCAAAACTAAAATGCGGCGCAGCTGTGACAGCCGTTTCGCTGCTCGCGCGCCAATTAGAGCAGGTCCGGCAGCGCTGCTAGGGCCGTTTGTCAAGTATCGCAGGAAACGGCGCGGCTTTAAGAGCCGTCTTGTCACTCGTCTTGCTCAAATCGGGGTGGGGAGTGCTTCAACTCGAAATAAATGCTCAATCTAAAGCCTCCCACGGAGCGGCTGTGAGGAAGGTTTGCCTTAAAGGACCCTCGTATAAATAAATTACACCAGCCGCTCCTCCTAACCCTGTGACAACTTACAGATCAAAGACTTGAGGATTTTGGTGAACTATTCAATTTGACTCGTTCGAAGAGAGATTTCTCAGTCTGTCTGACCTAGATCATGACTGAGAAGAAGCTGGAATCAGGAGGTGGAGCCTGATCCTTTTATGCTTTTCTTCTCAGTCACATGACCTACGGAAAGATGGATAACCATATCGTGGATTGTCTCTCTACTTCCGACGGAGAAAATATAGTACAATAGCTGACATGGAATTTACATTTCAAAGCAAATGGTTAATTCAGAACCTCATCCATTTCTGGCTATCCATATTCCGGCACATTCAATTGCTCTTAATTACTTTTTTTGCCCGGTTTTTCGTGGCAATCTTATATGTTATTTCAAGGGTTGATATAGAGAAGTAGAAATTATTTATATTGTTGATTGTTGTATTTTGCTAGTCAGGAGTAAAGTCCGAGGATTTCAGGGTTCTGTATAACACAGGAAATACATGTCACAAGGACCTACTTGTATTGAGTATGGGGTTTGGAGGTGTTTTTTTTTTGTACTTTTGAGCCAGAAGAACTGAAGGTAGAGTATTTTCATTGGGCTATGGTTAAAGTCCCTTTCTGATATGTTAAAGTGTTCTGGAAATAGCAAATAATTAGACTCACTGCCGTAATTTATTAGTATATACTGGAGGGGCTCTCCTCCAGAATAGTGAGAAACACATCCGTGCAGACAAAGAGATACATCCATATTTATATATTTTAGAACAAAGGGAAAAATAATGCAAAAAGCAGGGAGAAATGATGCATGCATAGATGTTCCTAAGTAATTACCTACTAAATCTCAAGTTACTTCCTACCCTTTTGTTATCTAGAGAGAACAGTGGTCCTAGTTAGAAGAAACATTTGCATCTTAAGATGAGTTGTTTTGGACTGTTCTGATAAAGCTTCTCATACACCCTGTGAGCTGCAAGGTCACATTCCTGGTGTCTCAATTTGTCTATTAAAACATTTGCACTCATTTAAAAACTTATTTTCCTTACAGTGTAATAATGTGTCAGAGTTTACCTCCTGCTGTCTGCCATGAGAAGCTGAGTGATATTACAAGCATCCTTTTGATAGTCTATATTAAGCAGGCGTTACTTAAGATTGACCCTTGCTTGCTCATAGTCCAAAGATAGTGAGGGAAAATCCTAGGAGAGTGTGTATTGTAAACTGCTTGCTTCCACCCACTTTGAGACCTGTTTTCTAATGTCAGTAAAACTGACTAAGGAAAAGTGTCAGCTCCAACCAGTACAGAAATACAACTTGCCATATTCTAGTTTCATCATTCCAGCCCCCATGTATACAATACTGAAGTATTGGAGACATGGTGAGGAATTTGGAAAATCGCACTTCAGAATTTAGATTGATCACATTTAATGGTACAAAATTGGGAGGTATACAAACATACATACATTCATATATATACACACACACATATATACATATATAGCCACTTAGCTCAACTACCTAGAACTCAATTGGAACTAACACACCCACACATACACTTTCTTAAATATGAATATTTTGCAGAAGTTCTGTAGCTAATTTCCTAAAATTAATCTCTTATAATTTCAGAAATTCTAAACCAGAATTCCAAGTAACTTCATGTTTATATAAAGGGGATACAACCGTGTTAACAATCACTTCTGGGCGAAATAACCTACAATTATATAATGAGACTTCACTTGTTCATAGCATTCCCATCTTTTCTGGAGATTTTAACTCCCTAGAGCAGATCTGTGGGGAGGGGTGAAATGTTCAGTTGATGAATGCTAATCAGTTAGAAATTAAAGGGACTCAACTCTTGTGTTTTTTAGGTAGCTTATTGTACTAAATGCTAATAAATGAATGTTAAATTTCACAATATTTATGGAGTTTAACATTATAAACTAGATCATTCGTTCATATATTCAATTCACAGTATACGTGCAGCATACGTTTTGCACCTCCAATTACGCATATAGCACAAATATTTAAGATTGCAGTATTATTTAAATGTACAAATTTTCAAGTTTCCCCCCTCAAAACTGCTATTTTTTTTGTGTTTATAAGAGTACAACTATTTGAGAGCCAAGTATTTAGATATTAACTTTCAATTACAGTACCTATTTTCAAATTCCAGTTCTGTGGCACATGATTAGAGCAGTGTAGAAATGCAGTGAATGTATATGTATCATATGGCTTATATAGTCACATTAAACAATATTGAAAAGTAGATTGTGATGTTTTTGGTACAATAAAAAATGCCATTCTCTTGCTTTGTTTTCAGAGATTGTGATGTATAAGAAATTTTCTTTCTTTCAATATTTCTTAAAATTGAACTGTTTTGTGCTTAATTTTAAAACAGACCTACTATTGGATGTCACCAGTTATTTATCAAGAATATTTAGAAATTAGCTAACAAGAAATAAGAATTGAATGTCTTGTACAGTAATACCTTGGTATTCAACTGCTCATTGAATTTGGTATACAACACATTTTGATGCGAAAAATTTGTCCCAATACTCATTTGTTTGGTACAAACTAGAACTTGTCAATGTCAGCTGCCTTGTGACTTACTACATTGTTCATTATGGGAAAAATAATTGGTTTGGTACTCATCGTTTTTGGTACTTATCATGTCACTGGAAACCAATTAACAATGAATACCGAGGTACCACAGCATATAAAACAACAATACTTAAGAACTAATATATTACTACCAGTATCAGCATATATGGAGTTCAATTGCTCAATAAAATATTGAACATTAAGAAACAAGATTTGAAATTTGTAATAGGCTGTAAGAACAGCTTCCATCTACAATGCTGTAAAATTTTTAAAAATGCTATTTAGCTTGGTATTCTTAACCTAGTACTGTTTTACTTTTAAGAGTCTGTGAAGGTACAAACCAAATATCAAGAAAAGTTAGTTTTAAATGCTGCTCACAGTCCAACAGAGTTAGAACTCCATGAGCAGATTAAATTAATGTGTTATATTTGTTCACATCAATATTTAGACATATACCTATAGACCATTCTGTAGCCTTAAACATAAACTTCTCTTTTCCCTTTAGATTTCTATATTAACAAGAATAATATAGTTTCTGGTATAGTCATTGTTATAATTTTGTTCTTTCATTCTTTTTTAAAAAATAAACTTTATAATAAGTTTTAAAGATAGCATAAAACCTAAAAGAAACTCATAAGGATATAGAAAACAGAAAGAAAAGACAAAAGGGCAGAAAGAAAACAAAAGCAAAAAGAAAAGGCTCCAAATTTCCTTTGCAGTAAATATAAATATGATTACAAAGTTATCATTTACTCTGTAATTACAAAAAACTCACTTTTTTCTATTATCTATTTTTTTCCTAAACATCAAAGGTTCATATATCTTAAGTGCATTTTCTTTTGTTTCATGCAAAAAGTCTACAAGAGGTTTGCAGTCAGCCATATCGAGATACTGCCTTTTCTCTAATCAAGGAAATTAGGAAATTAGCCATCTCTGCAAATTCCATCATCTTTACCAACCATTTCTCTGTTGTGGATATAGCACTGAATGTTTCTACTTTTGAGCATATAATTTCACTGCAGTCATTATTTATAAAAACAAAGCTCCATGGCTTTTTTTTTTCTATTTCTTTGTCCATTAATCCCAAAAGATAAATTTCTGGTTTCAATTGTACATTCATCTTTATCTTCTGAATTAATATATTTATTTGTATTCAAAAATTGTTTCCTCGTATATCCACCATATATAATAAAATATCCCTTTATATTGTTCACATTTCCAAAAAATATTTGAAGTACCTTCATACATTCTACACAATTTCTCTGATAAGAAATGCCAATGATACAGCATTTTATAAGAATTCTCTTTAAGGCTAGAACATAATGTAAATATAATGTAGTCCTTTCAACCACCTATTTTCCCATTAATCCATTTGTATATTGAGGTGAAAAGTCTTAGGCCTTTTTATCTTATATTCTTGTTCTTCTTGAGTCATATTCCCTCCCCCCCCCTCCCCCCAAATGATACATTTTGGCAATAGCATGCATTTGTGCATAATTCAATTTCAAACTCAGTCCTGCGTTATTCAAAGACATTTTATCCACTTTAAACCTTTCTGATAACTGTATACAAGAAAACCATTGAAAAGAATAATCTTCTATTGTTAAACCCCTTGATTTTATTTTACAATCCTTTTAAGAAAGCTCTAGTACATTTATGCTTGCTTATCATTTTTCATCTACGCAATGCTTCTTGTGCTAAGAGCCATAGAAGTGTTTTGGGTACAATCTACATTTATATGTATTCCATAGTTTTGTTTACATTCTTAAAGCTACATGGATTTTGAAAATATAAGGACTTGATTTTACTGTATCGTACCTTCTATATGCAGTTATAGAATTATCAAAGGACATTGTGATTTTACACTTCTGAGCACAAGTACTCATCGATCATGAATTCAATCAAACTCATTAGATAAATCTCCTTAGGTCCACAGAATGAAATGGCTACATAGGAAAGGCAGTCATGGGGCTGTTATAGCAATCCTAGTACATAGAGCTGGAAGTTGACTTCACGGGCATGCAGATGTCTGGTACAGTATCAATTTCACTGATCATAAATCTAAACAAGGTGTGTTTAGTCTTTCGATGCAGTACACACTAAGTTTTTTAAAATTTAATTTAAAAAACATTCCAATATGTAAATGAACAAACTGACTCTTTTATTCTGCACTATTTTATTAAAATGTCCCATGTAAATAATTTCTACATTAGTCAGTTCCCTTTCAGTGTCCATATATAACAAAATAATAGATTATACATAACTTTACATATTTGGCCCTCTAGCGAATTTTCTAAGGTTCAACTTAAAAAAACCCATCACAGACTCAATGAACAAGTACATGTTAAAGTTGTCAATTATACCGCAGTAATTGAAAATCCCTGATATTTTTATCTGCATTAGTCTCTGAAAGCTATTCCAAGACTTCTGGAATTTCTCCATCATCCACAATGAGCATGTGAAGAATTCCTTCCCGTCTCTTCCCACTGCTGATAGCTTTGATATAACAGTTGTGCTTTCCAATACTGAAATGTGTTTCTGTACCATCTTCTACAAATTCACCCTGACAAAAAAATAATTAAAGAAGCTATTTAATGATTTGAAAATGCTTCAGACTTTAGCCAGCTATCGAATTATGTTAGTTACAACAAAGCATACAACAGCGTACAAACAGGACAACAAGTTCAACCTTTAACTTTTCTGTGACTTTAGGAATTTCAGAAAAGACGCCAATGTGAACTATAAGAATGCAATTATTCTATCTCTGTATGCACTGTATGGAATTTCTCAAAGAAATGTTCCATTTGTCTTGTAGTAGAGATTAGCTGTGTAAAAGGTTGGGAAAGAGCAAACCTCCTATTGCTCTTGTGAGGTGTTTTTGATCTGGAAACCGATGCCAAGGTTCTGGAAGAGAGAAGTCCTTTCCTTTTTTTTTTTTAATTTTTTTTATTGATAATAACAACAAAACATAAACAAAAACAATAGAAACAATATTTCACTCCTTTCCTTTTTTGTAAGAGGCATAAACATTCCAGAAATGCATGAATCTATGTGCTTTTTCCACCTCCCAGCCATTAAACTAAGTGATAAAAGGAGCTCCGGCAGCAGCAAAGATAGTGGAAGCTTTCCAATACTGACACATATGATTTTGGTTTTCTGCTGAAGGAAGAAAACTCAACTTCGGGAAAAAATTTGTTCTGAGACATGTCTATGGTGATTCTCAGTCATCTAGGTTATGGTTGTCCCAAAGGTGCTTTTTCAAGAGGCAACTGGACTCTCTGGTTTTTCTTTGAAAACATTTTGCTTCTCAGCCAAGAAGCTTCTTCAGCTTCTTCTTGGATGAGAAGCTAAATGTCTTCAAAGAAAAACCAGAAAGTCCAGTTGCCTCTTGAAAAAACACCTTGTTGTGAGACAGTAAAGATGAGTTGGAGTATTGAAAGACTAAAAGGAAGAGAAGGAGGAGCAGGAGCCTGGTTAAAGGAAAAACAGTTTCCAGGCCAGGGCAACGTAAGGACTTTTGTAAGCCTCATGCATTTTTGCTTTGGTGAGGCCCCTTCTTCCATAAAAACAATAACATTAAAAATTAAAAATTAAATTAAAAATTACATTCCATAGGATTTTCAATATTTTCTGTTCTTTCACAAAGAAACAGGTTATAAATAATAAACATTATTCTGTAATAATGTTGTGGTCAGTTAATTACACATGGCTATAAACAAGATTTGTTGTTCAAGTTTTGGGAGTTTCTTGCAAGTTTTTATTAAAAGGTGATGAAATAAATATTTTTTAAAAGGCACCAAAATAAGTAACTTCTAGTTCACTTTTTTCTGATTAAAAAAAACAACAACTTTAAAATATTTTTGTGAGCCCTTTGCCTATTATGCCCAATGGATAAGTCAGTCCTGCTTTCAATAATGAAACAAAGATTTATTTATTTAGTGTATTTAGTGTACGGCAACGAAACAAAGAATCAGAACCACAAAGCAGTAACCAGATGACAAAAGGCTGCCAAGAGAAAGAGAAATGAAAGTGAAATTTGATAATGTGGCTGAGGTGAACTCAGCGTTTCTTAACCAGCAAAGCTGGCTGGGGAATTCTGGGAGTTGAAGTCCAAACATCTTAAAGTCGCCAAGGTTAAGAAACGCTGATTTAGAGAAAGTCAGCAATTCGAAGACCCAGAGCAGTAGCTTGATTCTTAGCTTGTTTTGTTCCCAGACTGAAAACTGAGATATAGAAACAAAAAGAACCCTTGTAAAGATAAAGTTGCACTTTCATATCTGCTCAACAGCACTGATTCTTGCATGGTAAAATACTCTGCTTAACCTTCTTTCTTGTGTCTGTATCGTTTAAAAACAAACCTGTGCCACCATCACAACTGTTAATTTATGTCTTCTTTTATATTGGGCTGCTGCAGAACTGTAACTTTCACAATCCACAATCAGTAGGATTTGCTGAAAGTAGCTTTTCAGCATTTGGAAAGCCACAGGTTTCCTACCCATAATAATCTTTAAAATTCTTTAGGATTATGCTCATTATGATTGCTGTTCAGCTGTTCCAGTTGTCATTTATTTGTCTTAATTCTCCATTTCGTGGGGAAGAGAGAAAGATGCTATTAAATATCCTCACTAATTTATGACTTAATTATTTTCAACTAAAATAGTCTACTTTAAATTGTGTTTCTTGATATTACATACCGCTGTCTCCACTTTTTTACCATTGCACCAGACATCCATTGTGTCTTTCTCTGTTAAAAAAAAAAATCACAAAAGGATTGTTACATAAATTATTATATACAATTTCAACATCTTAAGTGTAAGTAAAGTTGTACCCAGACCAAAGCTCTTCTGTAGTTTACATTGTTTTATTTTGATTTAGTTCTATAAAATGCTATAAATGCATTTCTAATTGCATTCTGGTGCAGATGTAATCTCATTACATGCATGATAGTTCTCCAAGAATGATGTTCATATAGTTACAATATATAGTGCTTTTACTATATATAGTGCTTTTGTAGAAAATAAAAAGTTAACAGCAAACCTACAGAATGAAGTGGCCACAGAATGCTGACAGAATATTGAAAAAAAGAATCCAATGAAATGAAGAATGGAATGAATGGTATCCTTAAGAGAAACGCAGTAAACTGCAACAATTGCAAGTTCTGCTTATTCTATGACTGCAAAAACATTAAATGCCTATCAATTTAATAGCAAAATGGATTCAATCTGAAAAAAGACAATCATTTCTATGTAAAACATGCCTTATAAATGTAATTTATCAATTTTTTTAAAAAAGTTCTTTAAAAAATAGTATTTCTGAAAAGCTCAAAGATGCCTAAAAGGAAGCTGTGACCTTTTGAAAATCAGGATGGCTACTGAAATTGGGGGTGTGTGGGGGGGCAGATGAGTGTGCATTGTTATCTTGTCTGTAGCTGATGCCACTTTAACAGAAGGACTTTGATTCTGGTACTCTTTGTGCAATTAGAAAGGCTCCTACAATTTGCAAAGGACTACATGTGATTATGGTAGAAGATACAGGTTGACAGTAGGCACAGATTTATTTACAACATGCTGCTATTATCTTAAAACAAGCTTGCTATTCAGTATCCTTAATTCTCATAGTTATGCCCATAGCCACATATATATCCAACATGATATTTTCTGGATTTATAGTAATGCTATTTTCTATTGCCAACATTGCCAACAATACATAGTTAAGATTCAAAGTAAATGAAGACCAATGATAGTAAATTACAAACTACTTAGCTATTAAAACTTATCACTAATTTAACAAATCCTTTTCAGATTCAAGAGATCTTGTAGTAATCCAGGAATATTTCCAAGATAAGCGTCCATGAAAACATTGTCAATTCTAATCCACCACACATATTGATTTTCTATAAAGATTCCTTTAGTCTTTATTTCAAATAAATGGATTATAGCCTTTATATTCGAAAGTACCAAAATACAAGAAAAATAGTACATGAACCATACATTCAAAAGACTTCAGGAGACTAACATACCTAAAACAACTCTAAAATCTGTACCATCTAGGTGTAATACCCAAGTGTTTGTTGTTTTTGACCGATTCTCCAGATATTTCTTGAGACTTTTTCCATCTATTTCCAGAGTATATTCATATGCAAATCCACTGACTGCATCAATGTTAATAGTAGCCTTTGTGTTAGCTGCTCCAACTGTAAAAGTCTCCTTTCCCACTAATTTAAACATCCATTCTTTTCTTATTATTTCCTATGGATGGAAAAAAAATTAATACAAACATATTTTTGCTTCAGTTCTGAAAACTTGATTGCCATAAAACCAGTCAATTTTTTTGTTTTATTATTAGAGAAATTGATCAAATCAGATGTAATCAAAAGACATATTATTCTTTCATTCTATTGTATAGTAATATTTCCTTAACAAGAACACAGAATCCAAATCACAGGAAGTAATTATTAAATGCTATTCTACTCTGATTGTATCCTGTTTCTGAGCCACTTTACACTTCAAAAGCAAAAACAAACTGAAGAACAAGTTCAGAGGATTTATTAACATAGTGAATTATTATGGTTTGTTGCAGTCAGTGAAATATTTAGACTGTTTTTGGCATTTTATCTATCTATCGATTCCTTCTAAGGACATAGGATAGATAGATGTCATTTGATGGTGTTAAAAGTACTGTCACAGGATTATGATTATGATGATTTAAAATTCCCAGCATTTCCCCATATGAGCAGGGTCCAGAAAGCAAACTCTATTAGGAAATCATTTGACATGTATACTGGTATAAGTTTAGATAACTGAGTGGAGAAACGATGGCAGACTTCAAATATCTGAGGGATTGTCACAGAAAAGGGAGCAGACTTATAACTATCATCTAACAGGACTGCATGAATTAAAAATACAAGAGTAAGATTCAGGCTAAATGCCAAGATTCTAGAAATTGTCAGGCAGTAGTGTAGGTTGCCTTGTAAAGTGATGAGTTTGTGATATACATTCTGTGAACATTCTTTCAAATAAACCTGCATACACCTAATATTTACAAATTTGAAGACTGAAATGCTCATTCTAACTTTTCCCTGTTTGTAGGATTAATCCTACAAATTCAATTTCAATTTCAATTTCAAATTTTATTGGTCACATACACAATCATACATGGGTACGATATGCAGTGAAATG
>JAEANM010028875.1:0-10287 GCA_017656035.1 Myanophis thanlyinensis | reverse complement strand
CGCCGCCCCCCCGTTGCCGCCGCCGCCCCCCGCTGCCACCGCCACCACCCCCAGCTGACGCCCCCCGTTGCCGACGACGACGCCCCCCCTGCCACCAATGCCCCGCCCCCAATGACACCGACGACGCCCCCCCCCACCTATGCCGACGCCCCCCAGCCAACACCCCCCCATCCTCTTTTTTTGTTTATCAAATATGGTCAGCCTAATATAACTTTTCAATCTGTTTTATGTCAGTGAACGAAATCACAACTTCTCAAAGAAGAATTTTGCAATGACGAGGTGCCAAGATTCATTACTGAATCTAGCCTTCTTTAATGGCACCATATTCCCACATATTGTCTTTGCTATGCGAAGAACACAATTGTGTACGTGAATAGATATATAGAGATACTAAATTTGTACTAAAACCAAAAACCTGGGAGCGGAGAGAGGGAATCACCAGTTAGTAAATGGGAATGTTGCTAAAGTAATAAAGATAAGGGGGAAAGCCTTTAATGCTTAAAAAAAACAGATTCAGCTGACATCCAAACCACTTAAACTGCTTCTGTACTTACAATCGGTAATCAAAATTTCTTTTCCAGCCCTGGACATAAAGAAGCCGTGCACTGCCCTCCCCCTGCCCTCCCCCGCATACTTTGTTTTCTCTGAGACTGTTACTCAAGAAAGTCTGCCCAGCTTTTGTGAAGAGTTTCACCCTGCAACAACATCTACAGTATTCACATAAATTGCCTGCGCCACTTGATAAACCTGTTTGATCAGCCCCTTGAAGCCTATTCCAGAGCAGCTCAGAGAAAAATGTTACAAAGCTTTTTATTAAGAGATCTAATTCAGTAGCCATGGAGTTCAGTGATAGCACTAGCAGCAAATATAATGTGAATTTCCACACTTATTCTACCTCTTATATTTTTATATTCTCCCATTGCAATAACAACTGGGTTTTACATCTGATAAATAAATCAATATTCTGTATCTCCATCATCTATAAAGCTAACCATGGTTGTGTCCTATGAATGAATGTTCCCCTTCCTTTAAATCCCTACACATAGAAATTTAGTAAATCAGGAAGAAGAGTTATAAATTAAGTTCTCCTCTAAGCAAAAAAATAAAAATGTATGCAAATAAAAGTATAGCATGTCAGGGGTGAGAGTTTTAGCTAAATGTTCTGCTCTACACAAAACTGAACTTCCCTACTAAACTAGACAGAAAGAAAATTCAGGATGATTTTGGCACAATTAATCAAATGAACAGAGAGCAGTGCATTTAATTTGGAAAAATCAGAAACAAGAACAGAACTGATAGCAGCATAAATAAAATAATGTGGAAGGTGAGGGAATAGAAAGTAAACCGAGTGTCATTCACGGTGTAATGCAGTAGTTTAAACTTTAATGCAATTCTACATTAATAGAGGTAACCCCTAGAAAATTTAATTCCATTTTGGTGAATTCTCTTTGGAAAGACTCACCCATTTCTAGGGACAATACAGTAGTTTGTTATCAATAAAATGAAAAGCTCCAGAGATAGTGTTGAAGGCTTGGAGAATAAGTCCTACAAGGAAACTAGAAAAAAACTGAATCTGTTGAGCCTAGAGAAGATCAAATGGAAAGGTAACATGAAATTGCATCTATTAAATCCATTGTTTCTCAACTTTGGCAACTCTTAAGAATTCCCTTTTCAGCATCTTGGAAGTTGAAGTGCATACATCTTAAAGCTCCCAAGGTACAGAAATACTGGCCTTATGTAACAAATATATTTTGCTCCACAAGATTTGAAATAAATGCTTTCCAACCATAAAATCAGAAGAATGTCCTGCAGAAGGGAAGTTTTCTCCTGAAGTGATCAAGCATAATAAAGATTCACTTGGGATTCCTCCAGTTTTGAGAACTTCAGTCAGATAGAATGATAAAAGAATTTGTGCAATGCCCTCATGAATAAACTAATGGTTTCAGTAAGATTTGGTTGGGCAAGAAATACAAATGCACTTCCAATAATATTTTAATCCATGTAGCACAGGTTTTCTCTAACCTTACAGCACCCTACTTCCTGCTTCATGTCTGCTCAGTCAAAGCATGAAACAAAAACAGGTGTGAGTTTTGTGAACTGGTGGAGAGGTCCTCATTTGAGAAGCCCTTAATTAACTTCCTCAAATTGAATGTTTGAATGAGTCTTCCAAAGAGTGTATTTTTTTTCTTTTTTTCATTTTCATTTACTATTAAGCAGTCTTCATACAAGTTGGATTCAAATACACCAGGACAGAAAACACAGTTCTATACGTACCAGAAGCTACAGGCTGGAATCTTTCCCATCTCTACCAAGAGATGCCATGGAGGAAATAAAAAACCTTCAGCATGTGATGCAAATATTTTACCTATGAGCTAGAATCCTTTGGCAATGTAAGGTACACTGAGAATACTACGCAGATTAAGAATTAATAGAAGGGGGAAAAAACTTAGTACTGTACGCAGATTTAAAAAAAAACATGATAAACAATGAAAGTGCCTTGCACATTTTCTGAGAGTTTGCCTCTTTCTTTTTCACCAGGACAAAAACAGTGTAAAAATGCCTTAATTAGTAGAGTGGAGGCACCCTTCCTTGTAATCATTTCATTGTCCTGTAGCACAATTACATTGTCTCTAAAATGCAGCTCATACCACAACATGACACCTGAGTAATTGTAGGGTGTGTTCACGTTCCTTGGTGCCACATCATACTTCTTGGGCTCTTCTGCTAATAAGTTTAGAAGGAAAGGGGAGAGGAATATACTTGTTCAAATCATAGTTGGAGAGTATCTATAAAGAATGGTTGTTGGAATTGAGTATGTTTAATTTAATGAAAAGAAGGACTGGGGTGACTTGATAGCAATATCTCAGGGGGTGCCACAAAGAAGCAGCAATGGGTGGAAATTAAACAAGGAGAGAAGCAATGTAGAACTAAGGAGAAAAGACAGTAAGAACAATTAATCAGTGGAATAACTTGGCGCCAGAAATTGTGAATGCTCCAACACTAGAAGTTTTTAAGAAGAGATTAGATAACTATTTGTCTGAAATGGTACATATTTTCTGCCTGAGCAGTGGATTGGACTAGAAGACCTCCAAGGTCTCTCCCAATTCTGTCATTCTGTTCTGTTCTGTTCTGTTCTGTTCTTAACCTTAAAAGTCATCTAGTCCCATTCATGCTGATTTTGTGTTTTTGGCATGGAGTCAAGCCTAGCAATCACATGGACAAATGTCCAGTATCTTGACCTACATCTATAGCTCTTCCAAGCATGTTTTAGGAATCTCCTTGATCCTGTCTCATCACCCATAACAGCAGCAAGATTATTATATGCACAAGAGGAAGAAGTATTGAAATGTCCACAAAAAGAAACGGACTGTAAAATGATCAGAATTAGTGAAATGGCAAAACAGACATATTTGGTCAAAGAGAAGCGTATCAGGGAGTTAAAAAAAAAGCATCAGGTTAGAAACCAAGAGACTGAGTTCTAGCCCCATCTTAATCCCATGAAAGCCACCTGGATGACTTCATACCAGTCCCTCTCTCTTGGCCCACCAACATCAATTGGTCTATTCCTGTTGCAGCCAACAGATCGACACTTGGTCAATCTAAAAAAAGCAGACTTGCACTTCAAAAAAATGAGAAGAGCATGACATTTCTTAGAGACCGATTACTACATTTTTCTTGAGCCAAAAGAATAGGGCGAAGATATAGATTAGGTTCCATCCTTTGAAGTTAAGAAGGTACAGATCATAAACTGCATTCTTGATAAGAAGATACTCAGGTGATTTCCTGCCCCTTCTTTGAGAAACACATTGATCCTGGACACATCACTGCAATGTCGTTAATGAGAGGGGGGAAAGAGGAAATTTTGTATCAAATTGGGCCCTGTTGATTTATAGAAGAGGGAGATCTGTTTTTAGCCACAATTGCAAGAAAAAAAAAACGCCCACTGAGTGAAGAGTGCAAAACATTTTTGCTCTATCTGGCCTACATTTTGCAACACCCCGCATATCTGAACATTGCAACCTATTGCAGATACAGGTATGTTGTCTTCATTATCAAAACTTTCAGCTCTATTTGATGCAGATTTCATCCAGCCACAGCACAA
Source organism: Myanophis thanlyinensis (assembly GCA_017656035.1). Classification (NCBI taxonomy): domain Eukaryota; kingdom Metazoa; phylum Chordata; class Lepidosauria; order Squamata; family Homalopsidae; genus Myanophis; species Myanophis thanlyinensis. The sequence goes on along the minus strand of JAEANM010028875.1, from coordinate 6,185 downwards.
ATCAAAAGAGGTTGTGGACAAGTGTTATTATATCTCTAACTATAAGAAATATATAGATTCTCTTCCTGGAACTATTTATAGACAATAGGCACAGTAATCCTTCCAATTATAAGGTATTGTAAAATGTAGCTTTACAGTTGTCAAACTACTTCAGCAACACAATATTGTTTTGTATTATCAGTGTAGTACAATATTGCACTAATGATACCTATTGGGTAATGAAATGTCTGCAAGCAAACAACTAAGCTCAGAATACACCAAGGACACCCTATAATACAGTATTCATTTAAGATGATTAGTTTTTTTTTTTATATCTGCCATTATTTTCCACAAACCATCAATTTATATGCCTCAAATTTGAACAGAACATCAATATTATTAACAGTTGGCTGTTGGATAGTCACAAAAGAGAAGTATTCAATTTTTCATTCAGCTTCATTCTTCATTCGCTCAGTGTGATGTTAGGTCACTGAATTTTCTTGAGTCTGGCCTAGCTCATAAAATTGTTGTGAGGACAAATGGAGAAAAGTGCGTAGGCTGCCATAAGTCATTGAGAAGAAGAGCGGGATGTAATCGAATTAAATTTTTAATTAGTTTCTCAATAACCCAGCAAAATACATTATCCATATTTGCCTAACAGAAATATGGAATCTCTATAGCTTTTAGAAAGCTATTTGTGAAAGCCCTTCTACATAAAGACCCTTTTCCAAAGTTGCTGGCTATTTATTGTTATTTATTTGAAATCCCAAGCAATGTTTCAACCCTTAAGAAAAAGGATGGAGAGTAGGAGCAGTTGTGCTTTTCAATGGTTTGAAGCAAAGAAACACCTAATACTGTCTGTTTTTACAGAACTCAATTCAAGCTTTGCAGACATGCTTGAACTGGTTGCTTTTCTCAAGGAGAAAAAGCAGCTGGGTGCCTGGGCCAACCCAGGTATTTGCAACCTGAGGCCAAGGACAGGAGGGCACCTGCTTCCACTGATGCTAGCAGATTAATATCTCTTAGTCTTGCTGATAGGGCAACACCTAGTCCCACATCTGAAAATAGTAGGCTAGCTTATAGGCTGCAGGACAATCAAGTAACATAAACTGCCTCCTCTAATATTTTCCTGCTATATCCCAACATGTGCTATCCTAAGGCAGCCTTTTAACATTTTATACAACCGGGAATTGACTTTTTCTGCCATAAATCAGAATTGTCTGTTCCCCAGTTTCTATCAGGAGTGTATCTTGTGTCAAGGTCACAGAGTACCTCTTGCTTCACAACAAAAACATGTTCCTCATATTTATTTCCTTTGATTCCCAGGGATGAGCCAAACCATCCCCAATGGTGCTTCCACATCCAGAAGAAGCAGCTTGATGTGATTGAAACAATACATCATACTAAGTCATGGGTTATTTAACTGTGATTATTTATTGACATTAATTTATTAAATAGATTTATTGTATATGGCTGCCCATAAATTTACATCAAATACTAGTGACTGGATTTATGCAACATGCTAAGTCAGGAATTGTAGTATATAAATCAATGTGATTGAGTTCATGCAACATTCTAAGCCAAAGTCAAACAAAAGACACTATGTGCAGGGTGGGAGGGCTGAGTTTAAAAGGAAGAATGTGAAACTGGTTCATATTACTTAATCCATCCGATTCTGTTCAGCCCAGCCTTTTTTCAATAGAATCATACTTATTTCAATTGAACAAGTGTCTGCAGATATATTGAGTATGCATACGGTAAACAGCAAGGTGATTATCTAGATATGCCCCCCTCCCTTTATTTTGTATGTACCACAAACATAAAGTAGGAGCAGCCCTATACAGAGCTGGAGCAGGTAACAGTAATGAGCTAGCAGTTCCCAGTTTAATTTTAATTTCACTAAAACAAATAATTTTGCACAAACTACACAACATGGACATATCCCTTTCTTCCTTTAAAATAAATAGTTGGAATACCATACAGAGTTATTACAAAGATTCCAAGAATAATATAAATGAAGATCTCTGGGCATTTGAATCCTGACAATTAAAAAAAGTGGGACCTAGGAAGTGTATCTACTCTGTCCCAATTTCTGGAATGACCTCTCCCACACTTCTGTTGTTTTTCCAGGCCTTGGAGGAAGGGTGATTATGGAGGTCTCTTTTTATTTTGCTTTGCTTTATTTTGATTTGCTTTCTTCAAGGGGTTTTATATATTTTGTTCTTCTGGTCATCTTCTTCTTTTTGTTAAATTAATTTTTATTATAAGCTGCCCAAAGAAGTTGTTTGGAAGTTAGGCAGTCCCTAAATTAAATAAAACCAGTAAGTCGTTTACATATTTGATATTTTCTAAAGCTACTTCTTCACAGCCTGGATTGAGGGAAATAATAACCAATGTACCACTGTGTAGGCAGGCAATGGTTAAGACAAATTTTAAGCTACCTCTGATTCAAGCAATTCCCAGAGTAATGACTTAATGAGAAAATCAGAACATAAAAAAATTGAGAGATGGAAAGATTTCAGAAACTTGTGAGATTCTAAACACCCACACCACACATCTCTACGTTGTGGCTTTATCAGTGAGCGACAAGGGTGCTGGGCTGAGTTCCTGTGGAAACAGTTACTACCCAGTTCAAGAAACGAAAGGTCCCAGCTTCTGAAGCGGCTTAAAATCAACAAACCTCAACAAGCTCCTTTCTCAGTTAATTAACTTCACATTTTATGCTGTGCTTTTCAGTCCCCATGGGGTTTAAGGGCTAGTTATGGTTGTCTTGAAATATTCTAAAAGTTTTCAACAACACATTCAGTATGGCTTTTGCTTATGTTTAACAGAACATAACTGCAAGATAAATATATTCAACATCATTAGCTGAGATGTACCCACAGACATGTATGTCTGTATATAAGATCTATATTCCACTTTCCTAGACAACTGATATCTACAGGGCAGCTTGACAATACGTAAGTAAAAAGGGCAATAAAACCAAAGGCAATACTGATATAAAATTTAAAGCATTAAAGTGGCACAGAAAAAAAAAGACTGAGCTGTGAAATGCTAAGGAATCTTACAATCTGGTAAACCACCCCACCCATCCACCCACCCACCCACCCCATCCCCGCAACCTTTTCAGGCTACAATTCACATCAGCAGTACAGGCAATGATCAAAATGATAAGAATTATAATCTATACTGTATAAACAGACATGTCTTAAAATTAATTTTGACTGTGGCACCTCCAAAAGTGCCAAAAGTTGTTTCTATATTAAAAGAGGGAAATGATGAAGCATGTGATTATTAAATTATCATGTGGATTATATCTAGCTTTAATTAAATGAAATTAAACCACATATTTTAATATTTAATATTTAATATTTTTGGAAGGCAGCCTCTGCCACTGCACTCAAAGGTCAAACATGGTCTTTAGCTCAGAAAACTAGGTGCCCAACCCCAGTCCTGCAGTCTAGAACACCTCAAAATTGAAGAAGATAAACATATTACTGGACTGTTGACTGAAGAAATCTTCAAACTGTCTCACAGGTGCTTTTTCAAAACGCAACTGGACTTTTTGTTCTTTCCATGAAGACATTTTGCTTCTCATTCAAAAAACTTCTTCAGTTCTGAAGAAGCAGCTTCTTGGATGACAAGCAAAATGTCTTCAAGAAAAAAACATAAGTCCAGTTGCCTTTTGGAAAAGCCCCTTTGGGACAACCATGACCTGAATGATTGAGTATCTCCATAGAACTCTTCAGTCCCCATTTCTGGGTAAATAGAAGGGAAATCAACTTCTTGAAGAAAAATGGGAAATAAATAATTTTTTGAACTCTCTTAATCTAAGCATTAGGCTCTTAATATATTGCAGGATTCCATTTGGGCCAGCCATTAGGACCAATGGTTTAGTCTTCTGAATGGTTTAGTCTTTCGGACTCATGCTGGAATCTTAATGTGTCCTTTGAAATCTAGCAATGAAGAAACAAGGCCAAACCATTTATTATTTACAAGCGTATTTTAATGCATTGAAGTCTGCAACTTCCAGAATTCTCAGACAATAAGGTCAAACTATTACTACTTGGCATGCCTTGGTGATACAAGCTGAATTTTTAACAAACATGGTTTCAGCCCATCTGGAGTGCACTAGACTTGGAAAAGCCTGATTTAGATCTGGAGAGAATCTCAAGTATATCTACCCCCAGAACCTTACCCAATGAAAGTGGCATATCAAAATACGTAAAAATAATTTCCTTAAAGTGTCCAAGGAAAATTACAGGGGAAGGTGATCCTTTAAATATCTTGTCCTCAGGCCATCTGATTGTGAGAAGAAATGGAAAAGAAACTAATCTGTTTACTGCAAAGCATGCATATCCCAGCAATGCATTTATTTCAACAAAATTTCTTAGGCACAGAAACTACATAGGTTTCTACACCATCTGACATTGTCAGAAGTTGGATAGTACTTTGTGCAAATACAATACCAACAAATGAGGTAGCAACCTAAGGTTGCATCCAATCCTCTGCCTAGTTTGAAAACACCACTGCAATTGATTTATCTTATCTTTTAACCTAAGCTAAGCACTTATGTTTTGATGTGTTTATTAATCAGAAAAAATAATGCATTTACTCTCAAGATTTCCAGAAAATTGGACAACAGAGAAGTGCAAACAAATAAACCAGAGCAAAGTTTTTCAGAAGGTTCTAGGCAGAATCTAGTGCCAGAATAAAGCCAAATCAGCTAAAACTTTTGAACAAATAGGAGATTATAGACAGTTTATGGATGGATCATGCCATTTCAGAGCTCTGGGAAGGTCTGCTTCCATGTCTGACTGTCGCTCTATGTCTGGGACTGCAGGAATTCTCCACACAAAGGGGACAGTCAGAGAAAGCAAGGGTAAGCTAGAACAAAAGTCCTTGCGGAGATGGGGCGGTATATAAATATGATTAATAAATAATAAAATATATGATTAATAAATATGATTAATAAAAATATAGTAGCCAAGACATTGAACTGTATATTTGTGTTCCTTTTGTCATCACTGAGAAAGAGCACATTAAAAAGCCATTTGCAACTGTAACTTTCAAAAGAGTGCAGACAATTATAAGATAAGAACATATAGAAGTTTAGGGTACACTGAGAGAAGACCCTGATATCCATTCCAGTTGAGGTCTTTCATGACCTAATGTTTATCAGTGTTCTTTAGCATAAACATGCACAACCTAATGACCCATGAGCATAAGGTTGGTTGTTGAACACAATAAAAGAAAGAGATGCATGAAAAGAAATTGAATGCTTAGCAAATTGTTTAACACTAAGCATGGAGTAAGTCAAGGAGATATGATGTCCAGTTGGTTGTTTTAATGTTTTTATGGAAGAATGTAGGCAAAATGCTTCTGGTAATGAGGAAAATGTGCTGTTTCGGAATGTACATGTGCTTTTATGTGTGATACTATTGCTTGAAAATAGAAATGATTTGAACAAAATGTAATCACCCCAGTCTTAGATGGTTATATTTGATATGGAGAATGGAGTCAACAATTGAAAATTATACATAAATAGTAAAAAGAAACAAAGAAAGTTTCTATACCTTGATAGAATGTTTACTAAAAACTGATGGAGAAACTTTATAACATGCAAATGCTGGTGGAAAGATAATCAGTGATCTACTGCAGGAAATGAATGCTTGTTGAAAGAAGCCAAAATAACTGTCTGAGAGAGTGCTTCCACCCACCTTGTTATATGGAAGTAAGAATTGGGTATGTCAGAAGAAACATAGAAGTAGAGTATAAAACATTAGGATTTTTTTTTAATTTGAGAAGTGTGTGTAGTATAATAAAGAAGAGATAGAATGTGTGATAAAAGAAGACACAGAATTAGTGGATGCTCAATTGAATTGAATACGAAAGACACATTTGTATGAAAGAATTACATTCAGATGGTTTAGTCAAACAGAAAGAATTAATGAAGATGAAACTGCAGAATAATGTAGGAAGGCCAAGTGAGTAGATAGAGAATTGGATAGAATAAAGAACCCCTAGACATTTACCAGATCTCCATGTAATATGGATTTCTGGATCAAAAAAGAAGCCCCAGTTGCAACTAAAAAAGATCACACTTCAGTCAAAATTTCCAGAATAAAAATAACACAGTGAGATCTAAGAAAGAATACAGTTGATCTAATTTGAAGTCTCTTTACCCCTCTCTGAATTTTTAACAT